>PVKN010022875.1:0-15000 GCA_004027915.1 Capromys pilorides | reverse complement strand
TCAGTTCCTTCAATAGGCCCCAGGATGGATCTAGCCTCCTTGATAACTTCCTCTTCAAATCTGGCTTCATGGTATAGCTTGACAGTGTTCTCTGGTACCCGAAAAGGTCATTTAGCATTCTCTGGGAAAACACAAGCATACCCTCTCCCCCAAGTTAGTAATGGACTGGGTCCCTCCATTGTCCAGTATGAGATCTCTCCAAAGGACCCTTGCTAGCCTTTTTGCACATATTTGATGGATTTGGCTTTTTGCTGTTGTACTTTCATCTTTTGTAGAACCTAAAAGTTAATAGTGTTTTATACATCAAGAACATTATTTAACAAATTCCCAGGCTTGTGCTTGAGTCAAGTAAGACAGTTTGCATAAGATGGAAGTGTTTTGTTGAAAAGTGACATGAGATGCAGATGCTCGTTGAATGGCATCTGTGGGATTAACAGTCACAACACCTAGCAATCTATCTATACTAGCATTCCCTTCAGTAAATGGTCCTAGAAATTGAGAATGGGAGCATAAAAGACCAATAAAACAGAGAATGTGACATGATTATATAACAATCTGAAGTGTATTGAGTAAATGAAAAAGATCTTCTTGACTAATGTGTATAGTGACAGTTTCAATGTAGCTCATTATACCACAGACATAAGCACTATCTGAAAATAGGTTAATAGATATGGAGGAATGATCTTGCAGTGCCCATCTTACTGTCTGCAATTCAGTCTTCTGTGCAGAAGAGAAACCTGAGTCCTGTATTCTTGTAGAGAAAGCTGTTGCATAAACTCTTTGATTAGAAATTGATCCATATATGAAGATGAAGATGCCACCTGCTGTAGGGACTAAACTTATTTTTGAAGGGAAGACAAAGGGTGTAAGATAAGCAAACTGTATTAATTTATCTGAAGAATAATGGCAGTCAGCAATATCAGGGAAATTAGCCAGTGCAGATTGCCAAAAAGATGAAAGTTGTCATAACCATTTTTGCTGAACTGAAGAAAAGGGAACAATAATAATGTGTACCTCATGACCAAGGAGTTGAATCGCACAGGTTCATCCATGTGCAGTCAGTTCTACCACAGCATCATCAAAGACAGTAATAATTTTATGGGCAGTATGTGGCATGTGTAGCCATTGTAAAGGACCCTGAGACTTCCAAAGAGCATATACTGAGTTGGGAAAATAATTAAAAACGTTGGCAAAGACGTGTCAACTCTAGAGAGCTGAGCATTAGAAAGAGCCTGGTCAACTTGATATTCAAAGCAGTCTTAACCTCTGGAGTAAGTGTTCTTTTTAGGGGTTGAGTAGTCAGCTTAAGAGCTGGGTGAAGCCAATTAATGTTATCAAGTAGAGTCTGAAAAATCATTCAGGGGTGCAAGATGTCTAACCTGTTTCTTCTGAACAGTTTAAGACACAATTTGTGTCTGTTAAATAAGGTGTCACAGATATGAAAAAGATGCCATATTTTGAAGGTTTTTAATGGAATCACTAGACCTGGATTGCAGATAACATCATCTAATTGGATAAGCATGTGATGTGCAATGGATGGGGATTCACATGCCAAGAGGAGATTATCTATGTAATAGATAATGTATGCAGATGGATAGGCTTTCACACTGACCAAATGGTTGTAGTCATGAACTCTGGGCTCAGGGTTAGACTATTTGCTGTTCCTTGTGGTAGACAACACCATTGAAAATGGCACATAGGGGCCTGATCATTAATAAAGGGTAAACTAAACGAAAAACTTTTATCTTCAGGATAGAGAGGAATAGAAAGGAAATCATCTTTTAAATCAATCCCCATAAAGGAAAATAATAAAAACTGACGACAGGACTGGGCAATCCATGTTGCAATGTTCTCATACCCTGTAATATGTCAAAACTCCATAGACTGACCAGTATCTGGAGGAGGAAATAAAAAGAAAAATATCTAAAATGGCCTTCTGTATCCCACCAACTTAGCAACCTAGCACTTCTGCTCGAGTAAGAAACCTTGTCCACCTCTTGTAAATCTGTAGTGGCCACATCTAGAGGCCATGGCCCAGGCCAGTGATACTGAGCAATAACAGAAACATCTGCACCCATATCCAGTAGCCCTTTAAATACTTTTCCTTCAATAGTCAACTTTATCTCTGGGTGGTTTTGATTAATCTGCTGAATGGAATAACTATTAGGAGACCCAAATTTGAAGAAGTAATCCTTGCTTGTACCCCTTTGGAGGCCATCAGTAGCCCTTTTATTATTTAAATGGGATGTGAAAATCAAGCTGCTGTTTAAATCACACTGCTTTTAGGTCATACTCCGAACCTCTATTTAAGTTTGTGAAATATCAAAGATTTGTTGATACTAATTTTAATTTAGGGCTATAAAACAGTCAACCTTATTAGGAATTATAGATGATAGGCTTTCCATGGTGTCGCAGCAGAAAAACAGGCAGAAGGAAAACGGAAAGGGACTTTATTCTCTTGGAGGACAGGGAGCGAATTCAGGGAAGATAAGGAATTCTCTGAATTGGAACAAAGGGAGGCTGAGGCTTATATGACCTTTTGCCAGGGTTGGGGTTTGAGGAGGATGTGTAGATACACCTGAGGAGCTGATTGGGGCCTTCCCTGAGGAGGCGGGACAGGTGAAAGGAAATTGCACGCTGGGCTGAGTTGGAGAAGAAGGGGGAGGTGGTCTCTGGGAAGATAAACTTGTTTTAAGGGGTTCAGCCATAGTAGATGACCACCATAATGATTCAGCAATTCATACTAGGGCCAGAACCTATCATTCCCATCTTTTGGTTGTTATATAAGGGGTGACATGTCTCTTAGACTACTTCCTGCTGAATTGGGGTATCATCTTGGAGGTGAGGGGAGTTGACAGGATGACAGTTCATGCACATGTAGAACTTAGTGCCAGATGTCTCAGCTAGGACTGGAAGTTTATCATTAGTGATGGTTTGCATCAGAAACTGAAGAAACCTTGAAAAGTTTAAAAAGACAACATGCTATGAATACATGTCATCATAATTTTTTTTAAAATTTTATTTATTTGTTTGCTTGTTGTGTTTGTTTGTTTCTTTATTTATTTATTTCGTGGTTGGCTCAGCCTGCCCTGGTGGTGGGGCTGGCGCAGCATGTGGTGCCGGGGATCGAACTGCAGTCCCTGCAGTTGCCTGAGCTTTCCTAAGCAGGCGCTTTAGACCACTGAACCATCTCGCCAGCCCCATGTCATCATAATTAAAGACACAGGAAGGGAAATAAAAGGGGAGGCTATGATCTGACTGTGTCATTTTACCATGACTGTGTTAAAGAGGAGTATCAATCTTCAGTTTTTTATATCAATGTGAGGAAAGGGAGTCAGGGTCATCTGTAGGACCTTGACACAACTGTACTGAGGGGCCTCAGTAGAGGTATGGAAGAAGGTGGCAGGATTGAGAGTGCTACAGGTGGAAATAGCAATAGAAGGGTCCACTATGAACATTAACTGTATTTGTTATATAGTGTAGCAGCTTCTGTATGTGGAGAGGAGACATGGAGTCTGTCTGCCAACTATGTTGTCTATAGTTGTTTAGAAAGGTAGGCTACTGCCTGAAAAGATAATTTCTTTTAGATTGTAAAATGCCCACTGTAGTGTGACCCTGAAAAGAAGCATATAAGGTAAAGGGCTGAGTTGGGTTTGGTAGAGAGAGATGGGGCACTTAGGAGAGCCTATTGTAGCCTGTGAAAGGAAGAATGTATAGGAGCATCAGGGTCAAGGGGTTTTAACACGGAACTTTTTGATGCTTTATAGAGAGGCTGTGTTAGGGAAGCAATTTGGGAACCCAGAGGCAGAAGAAATTAGCCAAAGGAAGGATAAAATCTGTTATTTTGTGCTGGGTACCTGAAGGTCATGAGGAAGGGCTTTGTAGTCAGCAGTGACTACACAAGTAGTGGAAGTGAGAATGAGTCTTAGATATTTGACTTGTGGTGAAGCTATCTGGGCTTTGGAGGGAGACTGTATAACCTTATCCTGACAGCAAACTGAGAAGAGTAGCTGTGCATTTTAGGGCCAGGGCATGAGAGGGATAGCAAAGGAGGAGGTCATTGATATGTTGATAGAGTGGCTGGGCTAGAGATCCAGGGTCTCAAAGTCAGCAGGAAGAGCTTGGCTAAAGAAGTGAGGACTAGCTCTGAACCCTTGAGGCAGGACTGTCTGTAAGCTGTTGAGATCAGAGAGTGTCTGGATCAGTCCATGAGAAGGCAAAAGGCATCTGACAATCTGGGTTTAAGGGAATGGTGAACAAGATATCTTTAAGGTCTAGGACAGTAAAGGGAGTAGTAGAAGGAGGAATATGAGAGGGCATAGTATAGAGGTTTGGCATCACCAGGTGAATAGGAGTAACCACACTATTAATAATTCTGAGATCTTGAACTAAATAATAGGAAACAGTGGGCTTGAGTACAGTAAGAATGAGGGTATTATGTAGTGAGTGGACAGTTTTAAGAAAACTATTGGTAAGGAGGCAGAGAATAATGGGCTTGAGTCTCTTTTGATGTTTGGAAGCTATTAGGTATTGGAGAATGTAAAAAAACACTGTGGGATCTTTGGGGCACATTAGTCTAGGAACAGCATGTGTGGCACGAGTGGGACTGGATGTGTCTCAGAGTATATGGTCAACAAGGGAAGAGGGAGGGAGGAGCTGCCTGTACATTGAGGTTGGGTTTGTAGGATGTACACTGTGGGGGAGAGAGAGGTAAAAGAGAAGCGGAGTTTTGGAGGAGGTCTCTCTCCATGAGAGGTATGGGACATGTTAGGATCACAAGAAAATTATGAGTGAAGAACAGTGTTTGAAATCAGCAAGGAAAGGGCCTGTCTGAAGGGGTCATGTAGGTCCGCCATTATCACCCACTATGGAGACTGTAGAGCTAATATGATGACTTTAGAACTCAGGAAGAACATTATATGTGGTCTCCGTGTCAGCAAGAAAAGAGGTTTTTTTTTTTGTTTTTTTGTTTTTTTGTTTTTTTTTTTACCTGCAATGTCTAGCGAGACTCTTGAAAAAGGTGCCTCGATGTAGGCCATGGAACCCAAGCTCTGTTGTTGCTCTTCAGTGGCAAGACCAAGCAGGTCAAGTATACAGATCTGGCCATAGCGAGGTTTTCTGCGAGGGCAGGGAGTGGATGACTTACCCGCTTTCTGACAAACAGGGTATTCACATTTCCAGTGACACTTGAGCTAGTAGATGTCCTAGTGATGACTATAAGTTGGGGCAAGCTCATGCCCAGTGTCCTTCTTCACTGCACTTGGCTTGGGTGGCAGCATTGTTTAGGCTCAGAGTTACCTTATCAAGGCCCTGCTTTGATGGGAGTCCTGAGTGTCACAGCCAAAAGTTGGCAGTGTGTATAGTTAATTTTGGTCTCTATTATTGAAGACACAGAAAGTTAGATTAAGTTCTCCTGTGGAGATTGAGGGCCAAGATTTGTCTTTTTAGCTTGGCATAAATATCAGGAACAAATAGGGTTATAAAATAGGAATTAATAACATTTTTTTTGGAGAATCTGTGTCTACATTAGTATATTTAGTTTGGAGTAATACAATTGATTATTAGAATTTTATCTGAGTATCAGGTACCTTGATATATAAAGTATAATGACAGAACTATTATTTCTTATCAACCATGGACATTTTAGCAGTTAAATGGCTGTAGAATGTTAATGGACAACAGTTATATAATTTTGTAGAGATATTTGACATCAATAGTCATACATGGTAGTGTAGCATAAGTCATATGAAATCCCCATTTTGATTTAGCATCTCTAAATGTTCACAGGATACGTAACAAATATATTTTAGATAGAAAACTATTTGGCTGATAACCTCATGTTGATGAGAACCTGCATAGGAAATATATCACATACATTTTAGTTAGAAAATTATTATTTGGCTGATGACCTCATGTTGGCTTGCAGGAACCTCTTATTATCATCTCTGTAACTCCTTTAGAAAGCTAAAGATGTTAGAGTTTGAGTTAAGGAGCAACGGCTATGGCTGAGGCCTAGCCCGTGGAGGCACAGGCGGGGAGGATGGGGCTGCAAGGTAGAGTTTTGTGGGTCTTGGTGCATGGCAATCTGATTTGTCCTTGATTTAAGAGACTATGGAGAAACATTGAGAGAGGGAAGGACAAAGGAGGGAAGGATGCGTCCTCAAAGAGAAAAAAAAAAAAGCCTGAATACAGTAGATATCCTGCCATTTGCCAATGTGATCATAGAAATTTTGTTGGTTTGTTTATTTTAACTTGGAGAATTAGTGGAAGAAAAGCTTTTGTAGGCCACTGGGTAGTCATTTAGGTTTGAGATAGCCTCAAAGTCTGAGGGTGCTGAGATTGTTTAAGAGACAGCCCAGCAGAATGTGTTTTGGTGATTGGGAAAGAATATTTTCTAAAGTGACTGAATTAAAAGGTGAACCAAAGATTAGGGCAAAAGCCCAAGGTCACTTCCCACTAAAAAACCGTCACTTTTTAGCCTGGAGTGAGTATAAGAGAGGGCCAATACCCACTTTATCAGTCGTCACTAGAAAAAGTAGGGAGCCAGGGGCCAGATGACCGAGGAAGATGAGTGGGATCCTGACGTGAGCTCACGATTTCTGAGATGAGAGGAAGATACAAGATGAGACAAGACGGGATTTCACAAGAAGAGTATTAGGGCTCACCTTTGTGAAGAATAATTGGCCAGTGTTGGATGTGAGCTAGCATCGGCAGGTGGCAGAGGCAAAAGCAGTAGGCGGTTCACTGAGGGAGCTCAAAATCCGGGCAGTGGATGCCCTGGGAGCCATGCTACTCACGGCTCCAGGTCACAGCACCAAAATGATAGGTTTTCCACAGTGTCGCAGCAGAGAAATAGGCAGAAGGAAAAGGGGAAAGGGGCTGTATTCTCTTGGAGGACACTGAGAGATTTCAGGGAAGATAAGGAATTCTCTGAACTGGAACAAAGGAGGCCAAGGTTTTTTATGGCCTTTTGCCAGGGGTGGGGTTTGAAGGGGATGTTTAGATTTACCTGAGGAGCTGATTGGGGCCTTCCCTGAGGTGGTGGGACAGGTGAAAGGAAATTGCACCCTGGGCTGAGTTGGAGAAGAAGGAGGAGGTGGTCTCTGGGAAGATAAGTTGTTGTTTTAAGGGCTTCAGCCATATTAGATGACCACCATAATGATTTGGCAATTCATACTAGGGCCAGAACCTATCAACAGGAATTTTAAAGTAACTTTTAAAAATATCCCCCTTATTGTAAATCTTCCAGAACTTTTTTAAAAGCAAATTTTTTGTCTTTAGGATGGTAATAGCCTTTTTAATTTAATCACCTTAAGGGAAAAATGTAAAAACTACTTTAGTGTCAATTGCAATGGAGAGAGACAACCACTCTGCTTCCTGCTTTTCTGCTAAGCTCTATTCCTGGAGGAATGGCTCTTTGTATCTCTCCAAGTGGGCTATCCAGCTACCTTACCTGGAGAATACCCACATTTGCATCTGAAAAAGTCCTTTGAAATGCTTTTCCTTTTATCAGCCAATCCTTATTTTTTATTTATTTTAAAATTTTAATCAAAGAAGGAATGACCAGTTAAGCAATATAAGGGTCTGCTGTGGTTTATACAGTGGTTTTCCTGGATTGAATTATGACTTTGATTTCCCTGCATAATCAGCACGTGAAGATACAAGGCAAAAATCTGGAGACCTTTTAAAATGAGACAGCTGCAGCTTAGCAAGATTCCCACAGTACCCCAAGGCATATGTCCATAAACTTCAGTAGGAATAATTTGGGGTTCCATGTCAGGAGTTAATGGGAATCTGGAGGAGAAACTGACTTGCAGGACTCTGCTATCAGTTGTCACCCCCCAAAGGTCAAAGACACTTATAGTGGGGTAGGGGAAAACACTCATTGTTTGATGAGTCTGAGATGGGATCCATTGGAAGTTTCCCTGAATGGGTCAGCCGTCCATAGCAATTTTAGATCTACAGTCACTTGTCCAGTGGTACATCCATCTACATCTAGTACAGGGACTGGAAGGTTTTATTGAAGAGACAGATAAGGGCTGTGTTCTCTTTGATTCAGCAGAACAGTTTCAGGCTAACTGTCCCTCATCTCCACAATGGAAAAAAATGACCTTACTTTCCCCCCATTTTTCGACTGTGGATGAGTAACCTGAGTAATAGCTGCTGCTAAGGTAGCCCCCTGTACCAATGAGGGGCCAATATCTGCACAAATCTAAATCATCTCAGGCAGTGTAGCTCACTTTTTTCAGGCTCTTGAAGCCTCTTTGTACACTTTATTTGCATTTCAAAAGTCAATTGTTGAATTATTAATTTCCTAGTTTCTGTGTTACTGATAATTCTCTCAATAGCTTGCAACACACTGCAGAAAATCTTGGAAAAGTTAATCAGGGCTTACCCTAATGAAAGCCAAGTTATAGAATGTTTCACCTTTACAAAGGAGTTCCCTCCAGGCCCTAATGGCAGCTATCTTAGTTTGCTCATATATTTGCAATGCGGAGGTAAGTTGATTGTTAGCTAGAAAAGCACCCTTTGCAATTAGCAAATCTTTTGTAATGGCTAAATTGTGAACCTCACATTTCCAGCTGTTCCCTGCAATATTCAAAGAAATTTCCTTTCCACGATAAATAATCTCTGGATTTAAACATGCTTCAGCTAATTCTTTCCAAACATTTTGGCCTATAGTCTTCACTCCTAGTGTTTCTACTAAGTACAAGGTAAAGAGAGCCACAGGGCCATAAGTAGCAACAGCATGTTTCAATTCTTTAAAGGTTTTAAAAAGTACAGATTCATGAAGACCTGTAATTTGTTCTGAATTATTATGGACTAAAACTTCAGAAACAGGACAAAGATGTTGAAAACCTTCCATGGACTCTCCCACCACCAACCCATATGGCTTTTTTCAATGTAAATTGCAAGGGAGATAAAGAAAATGGCTCTACTTCCTTTAAAGCTGAAGTCCAGATTAGCGACTTAACAAAATTTCCCTGAGCTGCCATGGCCAGGACTGCAGTTTATGGCCTCTTAAAGTACATTGACTATTTCATTTTTGCCCAGATTTTAACCACAGACATTATCTTGAGTCTAACAACAAATTTGCAATGCCAGCAACACACATAACCAGTGCGAAGTCCACTGCATACCATAGTCTTGACCCTCCTACTTAGCACCAGGTGCACAGAACTGTAGTTGGTGTTAAGCACAAACCTCTTTGGCAGGATGGTGCAAACAGATGAGCAGGTGACTGGGGAATTCCAGCTGGATCTGCCTAAGACCAGAGCACAGGAGCCTCCTAGAACTGTTAGTGCCTCTCCCCACAGCAGCCCAGTGTAGCTGCAAAACAAATGGCTTGCAATTCAAAAGAACTTTTTTCTTTCTTATCAAACTGAGCTAAGCTATAGGGTTTAAACTCTATCTACTGAACCTTCATTCTATCCTCCTTGTCCAGTTTGCAACTTGATTTCAAAACAGTGTTCCACAATAAGTCCTTTAAGGTGGTCTTAGAAAGTATCACAAATACAAAACCAAAAAATCAACAACCATTTTTCTATGCATCTGTATACATTCATACACATCTGCGGTCCTTGAAACTCTGTGTTTCTCATTTTTAACTCAATCAAACATTTCCCTGTTAGGCTTCTCTCAAGCCACTTTCTCTCTTTGTGTTCCATATCTCTCTTGCCCTGGTGAGCTGAGTCCTGGCCCAAGGGAGCCTCTATCCCCAAGCTTTACATCTAATGGGTCAGTGTCAATGCACACCTGTGTGGTCTACTGTTGGCTCTAACCAATCCACTTCCCTCCCTTATGAGTGCTGTTTGGAAAGGATTCCTCCACCCGCACTTATCCCATACTGGGCATCCTGTTTGGGTGCCAAATTTAGGGATCCATTGGTCTTACCTCAAATGGTTCCATCTGGGGATATGCAGTGGCAGGAATGAGAAAGATAGACAAGAAGATTAAAGCTGGACTAGGTGATCACTAGTCTGTCTGGTGCGCAAGACTCATGAACCAGCATAATGAAATCTACATTCATTTATACCTTTTGCACTGTTAGTAACACATGATATAAAGTTGTCTAGTGACTAGTAGTGATATTAGTTAGTAGTATGCTTATTTCAGTACTGAGGTAGCTTATTTGCTTTAAACACTGAGGCCTAGTCCCACTCACTCAACCTTGACTGATTTTCCAGCTTCTTATGCTCACTACAGTGAAACATTGGTGGGCTCAGCCTCTCTCCTCCATTATGGCCTGCCAAGGCTCCCTTGATGGTTCTTTTGGTGGAAGATGGGCGGAGGGCAGTTACTGAAAAATCCTGTGAGAAAATCTAACATCCATTCATGGTAAATACTCAAAAAAATAGTTACAGAAGGATAAAACTCCTTGAAAAATAGAAAGTAATAACGTCTTTATCTCAATATGATAAAAGTCATTAATGACCAAACTATTGCTAATATTGTATTAGATGAGCAACTGAAAGTGAAACTCTAAAATCTAGAACAAGACAAGGATGTTGACTATAACCAGTTCTGCTCAACATAGTCTTCAAACCATTAGCCAGTGCAGTCAGGAACTAGAAATGAATAAAAGAGATATGTATAGTAAAGGATGGAGTCAAAATGTCATTATTTGCAGGTGACATGATCCAGTACCAACCAGTTCCAGAACGGTATATTATTAGACTCCTAAAATGAAAGCTAAATTCTGCAGGATATCAAGCCATGACAAAATAATCAATGGTGCTCATCTACACTAACAATGAGCTTATTGGAAGATCACTTAGGAAAGCAATATCATTCATAGTAGAACAAAAAAATTAAAATTTATTAACCTAAACAAGGAAGCAAACAATTTTCTGCAGTAAAAATTAAGTTACTCTGAGAAAGAATATTTAGGAAGACATTAGATATTCAAATGATATCCTCTTTTCCTGAGTAGACCTAACAAACAAAATCAAAATGGTTTATATTTGCAAAATTGATACACACATTTAGGGCTGATCAGATAGCACAGCAGACTAAGTACCTGCATATCAAGTGCGGGGATTAGGGTTTGATCCCTGGCACCACATGCCTTGCTGGCCTCACTCCCAGGTGCTCTGAACTGGCCAACGAGTCCAAGATTTGTGGCACATGCCTGTAATCCCAGCACTGGGGAGGCTGAAAACAGGAGGACCACTATAATTCTGAGATGAGTAGTGAGACCTTGTGTCTTAGTTGCTCTTCTCTGATTGCTGGAATAAATACCATGCACTCAAAATGAAAGAAGAAATGTTTATTGAGCTCACAATTACTGGAGGTTTCAGTCCGTATTCAGCTGGCTCCAAGGCAGAGTGGCACATGGCAGAGGGCAACCTTTCATGGCAGCAGCTAAGAACAAGAGTGCAGGGAAAGCTAGCAGCAGCTCAAGCAACTAACTACTCTTCCTCCCTTACATTGAAATGCAAATCACCTGCCTCAGGGGAGGTGCAGCACCCATTCTCGCAATAATCAATTAGGGATACCTATACATAAACCATAACATTCCGTTCCTGGACCCCCAAAGACTCATGCGCATCCCTTTAGCAAAAGACGTTTTAGTCCATCTCTAAGAGTTGCCAAAGTCCCAAGTCTCTGTGGGCATCTATACAAATGGAGTTAAACACATCCAACATTCAAAGGCACAAAACAAACATTACCATTCCAAAAAGTACACACAACAGGATACCAAGCATTGGGACCAGCACAAGTCCAAAATCCAGAAGGACCAACATTAAATCCTGTAGGTTCTTGTGGAACATCCAAAGCATTCTGTGGCAAATTGTAAGCTCCATGTGGCTCCACCCCTACGACACTCTTGGTAGATGTAGCTTCCATGGCTTTTCACTTAGGCTGGCTTTGCTTCCTTTTTGCATGATCCACGTTCCTGGCTTTTCCAAACTTCTGGGGTTTCCTGTGAATAGGCTTCTCACTCACAGCTTTACTCATTTCCCTCTCTGGGGCACACTTCCTGGCCTTCCAGGCCTTCTGTAATCTAGATGGAAGCTTTCTTAACCTAAGAACTCTTGCATTCTCAAAGCACCTAAAACCACTGCCACGTGGTCTGCTACCAGGTGGAGCAGTAGCCAGGCTACTTCTAGCTGTAGGAGTTGAGTATATGGATCACTGATAACTCTGACCCTGATTCTGAGGAATAAATTCTCTATGCTGCTGCTATTCTGGAACAAAGGGCTCAGCAGCTTTCCTCTCAAGGCAAAGTCCCTGACCTTTGCAATTCTGAGGTTGCAAAGGGTGGAGACCTGCCATCTCCTGTGATGCCCTCAGGCCATCTTTTCCATTCTCTGGTTCCTTCTCAGCAATGGAGATCCTCTCAGCTTTATCTGTGCAGTCCACAGCTTTACTGGCACTTTCTTTCTGGCCAAACTCACAACATTTTGAGCCATCATGCTGGGCTCCTTGCTCTTGATTTGCAACATAAATCTGACTAAAAGCCCCCAATAGGAGCCATGTCACTGTCCCAATATTTTGCTGCTTTGAAATATCTTTTGAAAGATTAATCAGTCTGCCTTGCTTAAACTCATTATCGGAAGTCTCTGCACATGCACAAAATGCAGATAACTTCTCTGCTAAGTCAAAACACAAATGATCTGGAGTCCAACAACCAATGCAGTTCTTCTTAGCAGAAACCTCCCCAGCCTAGTCTTTACAGGCTAGTTTTCTATCAGCCTTCTGGTCTGAGCTCTGACCAGAATCTCTGCTACAGAACAGCCGAAGCTTTTCCAGCTCTTTGCAAGTAGAGGACCTCTCCAAACCTTTCCTATCTCTTCCCATTAGCCATTTCCAAACACTTGTAATCCACATGGTAAGGTTTAGTTACAGCAATGATCCCACTCCTGCAGTACCAAATTCTGTCTTAGTTACTCTTTTCTCATTGCTGGGATAAATACTTGATATTCAAAATGAAGGAAAGAAAGGTTTATTTATCTCACAGGTACTGGAGGTTTCAGTCCATATTCAGCTGGCTCCAAGGCAGAGTGGCACATGGCAGAGGGCAACTTTTCATGACAGCAGCTAAGAACAAGACTTCAAGAAGAGCTAGAAGCAGCTCAAGCAACTAACTACTTTTTTTCCCTTACACTGAAGTGCAAGTCACCTGCCCCAGGGGAGGAGCAGCACCCACTCTCACAATAATTGATTATAACTTCCAGAAGCCACCTCATGACAGCATGAGGCTTTGGGGGGACCCCTATATGCAAACCATAACACCTTGTACCAAATATATAGAAAAAATTGATATACATATTTAATGCAGTCCTAATCAAAATACTAACATCTTGTCTCACAGAGCTAGAGAAAATAATTTTAAAATTTATAAAAAGTTGGAAGAGAATTCAAATAACTAAAACTGTCCTTGTTCACAAAAACAAAGCAGGTAGACATGACAACATCAGACTTGTGAAGATAAGAGCTATTTAAAAAGTTTTATAGTGGTATAAAACAGTCACTTGGATCAATGAAATATAAGTAGACAAAACAATTTCAGGCATATATCACTATTTGATTTTTGATCAAGGAGCCCAAACATGCCCTGGAGGAAATATAGCCTCTTTAATAAATGACTCCCAAAGAATTGGATATTCACGTGCAGAAGTTTGAGTCTAAACTCATATGTTACCATTTTCTAAAGTAATAGCAAAAGGAATTAGAGACCTACATGTCAAAACAGGAACATCTATCCTACTGGAGGGTACAGTAAATATAATTACTGAGGAAAAATTGAAGGCATAAGTGAATGGAAACACAATGGCACAAGAAATTATACTGAGAATCAACAAATGTGTTCATATCTACTTAAAATTCTTCTGCACAGCAATAGAAATAAAAGTGAGTCATAGTACTTGGGAAGCTAAGGTAGGAGGATCAGTGTGAATTCATGGCCAGCCTGGGCTACAAAAGTGAGCTCAAGGCCAGCCTGAACTGCATAGTGAGACCCTGTCTCAAAAAAGACAAAAACAAAACAAAACAAAACAAAGCAAAACAAAACAAACAAAGAAACAAAAACAGTGAGAAAGCAAAGAATGAGAAATATGTGTTATTTATTTCTCACACAAGACTAATATCAAGGAATCAAAGAATTAGATCATAAAAATGTATACATAAAATGAATCAATGCTTCTCCAAAGAAGTACAAGTGGCCAATAAATACATAAAAGCACGGTAATCCTCTCTGGCTGTGATAGTTAACTGTTGGTGTCAGTTTGAATAATTAATGCCCAACTGAATTGGATCAGAATTGTTTGGGGAGTGGAAGATCCACTGGAGAGAACTGGAGCCAGCACATATAGAAAGTGAACACAGAAGGAAGACTTGTTTCTTTTTTAAAAAATTTTGTCTTTTGAGACAGGGTCTTGCTATGCAGTTCAGGCTGGCCTTGCACTCACTTTTGTATCTCAGGCTGGTCTCAAACACACATTGATCCTCCTGCCTCAGCCTCCTAAGTGCTGGGATTACAGGCATGCACTACTATGCCTGGCTCTTCTTTCTGTTTCTTTGTAGTATCTCCAATTTCTGGCCTCACCTTGGATGTAATCTCCTGGCTTCCAGGACAGATCCTTCAGCCTTCGATTGCAGACCATTTAGCTCCCTGATATAGACTCACATGAGACAGTATGGTGAGCTTAAGGCTTTCAACTGGATTCTTTGGATCTCCATTGGACAGAGAGCCCTTTTGTACTGTTTCACACCTGATTCTGTACGTAACCATTGTAAGCTAATCTTGTAAATTTATATATATTTGCATATCTCACATTAAATCTGTTTCTCTAGTAAGCACTGGCTGATACAAACTTGAGAAAAGATGGTATTTATGTACAATGAAATACTGAAAGTACACAGTAGAATACATAAAGATAAATTTCATGCATTTTTTGAGTAAATTAGTGGTGGATATAACATTAAGTGAAATGTCAAACACAGGAGCTCAAATATCACATAATTTCTTTTATATGAGAAACACAAAACATATAT
>PVKN010022874.1:0-15000 GCA_004027915.1 Capromys pilorides | reverse complement strand
TTCTCCTGTATTTGTTCTGGGTGGGCTTGGGGCCTGAGAGCACATTTTTCTCCTTCTCTTTGTCATTTTGTATAGCCCTGCCTTCTGACCTTTGGTGTAGAGCTGTGGTAGAATTCTTACCTTAGTACCAGGTCCGGATCTACCAAGTTCAAAGTCGTCCAGGTGGATGTGGCTTGGGTCTGAGCTCCACTTCTTCCTGTTGCAGCCCTTGGAGGCAAACCTGCTGTGCCACTCTGGCAAGCTGTTCTGCTCCTGGATCAGCTGGGTGGGTCTTGTCTCTAGTCTCTCTGCAGGGAGTTCTGTAGCAGTTTTCCACACAGGGCACACTGCATCTGGTTGCTGGGTCAAATGAGTTTCTGGTGGGCCCAGGGAGGTCTCACTCACATGCCAGGCCTGATTGCTGGCTGAATTGGCTAGAGGTAAATCTTAAGTCCCATCTATCTCTAAGAGGATAGCATTACACAACAGAATAAGTTACAGTAGATGGGAATGGGGGTGCATACCTTTGAAGGCATCTTACATTTACCCAAAGGTTGTTGTTACACTGTTCACTTTAAGAGTCCATTGGTATACTTCACATATAGCTTACCTTATGAAAAATTTCTACTTTTACAAAATTTGTTGCTTTGTTGAGATCCAGATCAAATGCAATCTTTTTATCAAGGTAGTCTTTGATTTTATATGTTGAAGATAGTGCCTTCTTTCATTTTGTATTCATATTTTATACCTTTCTTATGGCTCACTTTTTAAAAAAAAATGTATTTGGTTGTTGCAAGGTCTCACTATGCAGCTCAGACTTGTGGTGATCCTCCTGCTTTCAGCCTCCCCAGCACTGGGATTATAGGTGTACTCTGCTATGCCTGGACTCTGTGCCCAGCACAGCATGTGATGTCAGGGATCGAACCACAGTCCCTGCACTAAGTTTGCCTAAGCAGGCATTTTAATCCACTGAGTTATCTCACTGGCCCAATGGCTCATATTTTAGTTTTAATTCACCAGGATAAATATGGTCCACCCACCTTTATCTGCCCTAGAGCTAGAAGGAAAAATAGATAACATTGCAGACTCATTTTCTAAAATCTATATATCTTTCAAATGCTGTTAGCTGAGGGAAAAGATAACAAAGAAAGGGAAATAAATTTCAGAAAACCTAGTAAATCCCAGCCAATATTACCATTTATCTTCCAAAATTTAGGATTAAAAACAATAACCAGAAAAGACATCCATTGTAATGCCTGGAAAATAGGAGTTCATTCAATAGTTAGTGTCTTTGGTTTTGCTTTTCTCTTCTTCCCACATTTGTCTCGTGTACACACAGTATTTGAAAATGCTACCTGTGGTATAATATCAAGATACCCTAAGTCACTTATTTAGTCACTCAATAAATCTTCAAACAATTATTGAGCATCTTCAAAGGCCAGAAAACATTTTACACATTAGGGATGCAGTAGGAAGCAAACTGAAAAAAAAAAATCCTTCCTTCTAATAGAACTTGCATTTATTTAAGAGAAACATAGTAAACATGTGGCAGATGGTAAAGAAAAACTACAATGGGGAAGGACCTACAGGGATGAAGTGTTTTATATGGGATAATAAAGTGACATCAGAGCAGACTATGAGTGTCTAGTGGAAAAGAGTTTCCCAAGAAAAGAAGAGAGGATTTAATGGTTTTTATAGCAAGATTATGATTTGTGTTACAGGAGCAGTAAGGAAGTTGGCAGAGTTGTGGTGGAATGAGCCAGGAGAAACGGTCCATTCAGGAAAAATGAGGTTAGATAGGTAACATACAAGTAAGACCACGTGTGAACCTGCGGCTCAGAGTCAATAATGTAGCTTTTAGTGTCAATAAGAGAGGGACTCACTGGAGGCTCCACCATAGAGTGACACAATAGAATAGATGTTTCTAATGGATCATTCCAACTGTAACTTGAATAGACTTTGGAAGGTAGAGATGGAAAGAGGGACACAAGGAGTGGGTACGAAATATGCATTTGGTCTTTGTCTCCACGTTACTCTTAAAATCCTCAGATTCTCTAAAAGAGTATGTTTCTTTGTATACTAGTAAGTTGACTGCTAGCTGGAAAACACTAGATGGCTTCAGAATAGAACTGTGGTTATGAGGAAAATCCAAGACATGATTAGAAAAATAAAACTTTCCAGCTCCACTTTCCTCTCTCAAATCTGTTGAAAGAGAAGAGGAGATGTAGTTAAGGTTTAATCATACTTATGCCATAAAGCTTCCATAAAAACACAAAAGGTCTGGTTTCAGATAGCTGAATATATGGATTTTCTGGAGAGAGTTTTTCTCAGAGAGCAAAAACACCTTTCCACTTCCTATACCACTTCATTCCCATCCCTTCATTTGATGTTCACTTGTGCCATTCATGACATCTTTTATAAGTCAGTAGCACAAGGGTTTACTGAGTTCTCTAAGTTGTCCTGGCATATTAATCCAACCCAAGGACAGGACAGTAGAAACTCTGAGTTATAGCTAGTCAGATAAGTCAGCCTCTTACTTTACCCATATCTGGGGCTACACAAGTGTTCATCACTGAGTGATAGAATACGAATAGAAGATTTAGTTTTCCCTGTGTTCATTCAGTGTGCTACTGTAATATTCCAGGTGCGTGGTTACAGGAGTCTGAAGTGAGAAGTAGAATTGACAGGATTTGCTGACTTATTGGAGATGAGCTATTAGAGGAAGTAATTTAGATAACCCTGGTGTTTCAGCTGTGTGGCCAGAAGAATGGTAGTAACGTTACCTGAAAGGGAAACACTACCTGGGGTGAGTGGGTTCAGTGGAGAGTGGGAGTGGGGAGGAGTCAGTAGCTTAGTGTTGGACATGTACATCTGCTTATCAGATCTTTCCATTGAGATGTCAAGTGGAAAGCTAGCTTTATGGAATTCAAGAGAAACTGGATTCTGAAAAATGCACATTTGGAGTCCTGAGCAAGTGACTGGTGTCAAAGGGATCCACCAAAGACTGACTGTGTATAGAGAAGAAGATATGGGGCTGAGTCCTATGGTCCCCAGCGAGGAGAAGGCCTCCTTCATCTACAGCAGCCCAAAGTTCTGGCAGGACTGGAGCCGTTTGTTCTCCAGAGCAGTGGAGCTCCCCGCTACTCAGCGTGCTGGAGGGAGGTGCAGTATCCAAGGGAGCAGGAACATAATGTAATCTCTACTCTCCCTGGATAGAGAAATAGGCTGCTGTGAAGCCACAGGCAGAGGAGGCATGGGCAGAATTACACCGAATACCTGGAAGGTTCATGTAGTCAGCTTCAGGGTCTGAACGCCTACAGCATGGATGGAATGGAAATTTATCCCTCACAGCATTTCCCAGGAGATAGTACCCATTCTCCTAGCCTTCTTCTGGAAGTATTTTAGAGAACCTGAAATTACAGACAAAAAAAGAAAAAGATTTAAAAAGAGCAATGAAACAATAAGAAGTAAGAGCAGTTAAATATAGATAAAACATACTAGAAGCTAGATTAAATAAATGACCCACTCGCCATTCAGAAAATAAAAGAAAGTAGAATAGAGTAAGTGAATTATGAGTGAAGGACAGTTAAGATAAGGAAAATTTAAAACTGAAGGTCAGAGAGAGAATAAAATAACCCCCAAGAAGCTAAAGCAACTTTGAAAATCACAGGAGGACAACTAATCACACAAGGTGAACTAAGTAGGTGAACAATAAGATAAAGTCCAAGGAGGCTTGGGTGAGTCCTCAAGACCTAAAGGCCCACACTGGGCTGCTTCTCCATAGTCCTGCTTTCCAGAGGCTGCTTTGTTTATTAGGCTCAGGGAACCCCTTCCCTCTGGCTCTTGGTAGCTTTCCTCTTGGGTTGTTACAGATTCTCTCCCCAGGCTCTAACATAGGGATTTGTACTTGCTAGCTTGATTTCTCAGCAGTAACTCTAAACTCTGTTATCATTTGTTGGAGCAGAACTGAGTACCTGACTATAGGGAGCCCTGGCTGGGCCTGTCTCCATCTGGAATCCCATGGAGAAGTTATTGGAATCCCATCAAGTTAATCCTAATCTACCATTTCTAGTGCAACCCATGGCAAGAATAACAACACTAAGGCATATTTATAGCTATGGGGAGCCAAGAGGTCCTAAGCCTAGCCATGTGATGGCTATCTGAACCAAGGCCTCGACCCAGGGCCAAACCCAGGTTTTATTCAGTCATGAAGGAGGAGTGGCTTGAGGATGAATGACTTGAAAATTGCAGGAAGTAGGTGAGTGCTGTGAGCTTGGTTAGGTATTTACCTCTGTCATATGAGAGAAGAATATTCAGAAAAGTTAATTTGCGTTATACTATTGAGGTCGTATCTAATGTTTTGGAGTCTGGTGTTTCAGCTCTGATGTGTAATCTTTCAAGTCCCAGAAAGTGACAGCCTCTATCTCAAGGTTCAATTCCAGCTGATATTGTGCAGCACTGGCTCTTTGTCCTGTCTCAACCCAGCAGCAGGTGTAGGTTATCAGGGAAGCACATGTATGGTCTTCAAAGACTACCATCAGCACCTCAGCTAGACCAATATGCATTTCTTAGAGCCAATTGAAAGGATAAGGAAAAGTCCTAGCCAGCTCTGAACATATCAGTACAAGGGCAGAGAGTCAGGCTCAAGCAAAAATGGAGACTATTACTCTTGTTTTTCAAGGAGAGGTGCTCAGGTGGTCCTCCACACCTATCCCAAATTGGATTAATTGGAATCTTTGTCCTAAAAATCTGAATTTATAACTGAGAGCTTATTAGGATTGACTCTTTAATATTAATGACAATAGTAATATTTTTTAAGTTTATTTTATTTTATTTTTTTTAAACCTCATTTATTTATTTATTTATTTGTGTTCTGGCCGGCTCAGCCTGCCCTGGAGGTGAGGCTGGTGCAGCATGTGGTGGTGGGGATCAAACCGCAGTTCCTGTGGCTGCCCAAGCTTGCCCAAGCAGGCGCTCTAGACCACTGAGCCATCTCACCGGCCCCAACAATAATAATATTAAATGATTGTATTTATTGAAAATGTATGTGTCTGATATGGATCTTTATATGTGTTTTCATGATTGAGTTTCTTAAATGCTTCATATTATTTCTGATGAGGAAACTGAGGCCACAGAGGTTAAATACTTGTTTGATGTCATAGGGTCAATATGGTAAATAAACATTTATTTCCTTCTTTTCTTTTTTTTTTTTTTTTTTTTTTTGAGACAAGACCTCACTGTGTATAGTTCAGGCTGGCCTTGAACTCACTATGGAGCACAGGCTGGCCTCGAACTCATGGCCTCAGCCTCCCAAGTGCTGGAATTATAGGTGTATGCCACTATGCCCAGGAGAATTAGCACTGAGACTCACCTCTGTCTGACTCTGGAGCCCATGTTCTGAGGCTCACGTGGTGCTGCCTCTTTTGAACAAAGACATAAGCTTGGGAAGTGTGGGGTGGCCATCTTTTGCCCACCATGTGAACATCGAGCAAAGAATCCTGTGACATGAAGCACATGCTCCGAGCTGCCATGCATGGCATGCTGATATCTCCCCAAATCTGAAATCCTAACCTCCAAGGTGGTGGCATTTGGAAGTCAGGTGTCTGGGGAGGTAGTTAAGCCACCAGGCTCCTTTGTAAATGGAATGAGTGCCCTTACTAAAAAAAAAAAAAAAAAAAAAAAGAAAAGAGAACTGTAGAAAAATTTTGTGCCTCTTCTGGTGTGTGAAGTTAGAACAAGAAACAGCTGCCTGTGAGAAGAGGTCGTTGTCAGATGCCTCTACCAGCACCGCGACCTTGGCCGTTCCAGCCGACAGAACTGAGAGAAACAAATATCTGTTGTTCCTAAGCCACCTATTCTAACACTTTGTTAGATCAGATGAAGAAATCAGGATAAGAAACATATGTTCGGAACTTGTTTTTGCCTTTGGGCTCTGTCCTTACTACTAGATTCTCTGAATCTCATCTGTGTCTTCATAATCTAGTTCTCTCCTTTTGAGTTAAGCTAGCTGAATTGAATTTCTGGAACTAGCAACCACAAATCCTAATACAAGTACTATTCTTTGATGTGGACAAAGAAAGACCTCAAATCTTCAAGCTTCGATAGAAGGCCACGCTTCTGATTGCCAAAGAAAGAAAGGCCTCTTACTTTTGGCTCCTATTTCCCCATTCTTCACTTCCCTCTTCTTAAATACAGCCCAACTCAGTATGGAGGGTATAAAGTTACTATGTTTTTCTTTTCTTATAACACTAAATGCTTTGCAGTGCAAGGTCTTAACAAATAATTACTTAGGTGAATTGATATGATCACCTTTGTCTGTTTCTTTATATAAATGTGGTGTCTTCCTAACCATATACTATAATATATAATGATTAAAAGTCTGTTGTCACAGAATAAAAAGGTCACATACTATATGACTCCTTTTATATGAAATGTTCAGAATAGGTATAGTTATAGAGACAGAGAAGATTTGATAGTTGTCAGTACCTGGGGAGAGAGGAGAGCTGGGAGCAGCTTCTCCATTGACATAAGACTTTGTAGAAAAATGAAATCGTTTAAAAACCAGACAAAAGAGCTGGCTATGTAGCTCAGTGGATTAAAGCGCCTGCTTAGGCAGGCAAAGGGGCCAGTGCACACTGAGATGTCAATTGAGACTGGGTGTGGTGCCACACACCTGTAGTCCCAGCTCTTGGGAGCCTGAACACAGGTGGATTACTATGAGTCCAGTCTACACAGTGAGACCCTGTAGACTCCTACTAAAATACAAAAAATAAAAGAAAACAAAAAACAGACAAAGATGATGGTTGAATAATGTGGATCTGAGCTGTTCATTTTAAAATGGTTAATCTTAAGCATAAGAATTTCAGCTCAATTATAAAAATTTTGCACTCTAGAAAACGCCATCTACTATTCATGTGGAAAACATCTGGGCTTGAGGTCATTGTGTCAGGCCTCTATAGGTTGATTCTGGGTGTAGGAGCAGGGACCTCTTCAGTGTTATCATCTTACAATGTTTCTTTCTTCTGGAGTAGAGGCGACAGACAACACTTCCAGGAGGAGCTTGGTACAGCAAGGCTTTCTGTGTTCCACTCCCACAGATAGTCTGTGTGAATGAAAACCAAGGATTGGAAGATAACGAGGCCATTCTCCAGTGTTCCGTCCCATTGTATCTTCACAAAGCCTTGAGTGGTTCTGTGGGCCACTGCCTAGGTGCCCCTGCTTTGCACAGCAAAGGGCATGTGTCTCAAAGGCCGGTGTCTGGCAAAGGAAAGGCCCAGGTTTTCATACTGCCATGAGTTGCTTGTGGTGGGAAGTGGGTTGGCCTCAAGGGAGGACCAGGTTGTGTCAGTGGTGCTCGAAAATGGAAATCTTCCTTCTGTTGACTCTTCTAGGATGAGGACAGTCTGGGAGCTGTGCCTGGAAGTCTGATAATGAAGAAAAGCAGCTTTTCCATCTGAGGCCAAGAAAGCAGTGCACGTGACTGCTGAAGGACATCTTGGATCTAAACACTGGGACTTTCCTAGTAAACCTTACTGTGGATACCTGTCTCTTAAGAGTTTTCAGCCTTTCACTCATCCACTTATAAAAGGAATCATTCGTTACTCTTTGAAATTGGCAGGGAAAAGGAGCCTCTCTGATTTTTGGATCAAAATCCTCATAGAATTACTTCCTTGTTGGTATTCTTGGAAATTCCTTATTTACAAAGTTCAGGTTAATTTTAACTCCTGACCAGGTTCATATTTATCAAACAAGATAACTATATTAATCATAGACTTTGGACCTAGAAAGTTTGCAACTTTCTTCTTTTTATGGGAGGATGAAGAAAATAAGATTGAGAGAAACTGACTGGGCCTTGCTGGGAGAGAAGAGAAATAGTGGGGACAGATGTCCAACTGGATGCCACAATTCTGAAAGACCATAGAACCCTGCTCTCCAGGTCTTTGAGGAGCAAATAGTTTTGATTATTTTTTATTGGGATAGGAAGATATCCAATGGGCTTGTTGTTCACTCTCCTATTTTGTATTGCCACATTTCAACAACATAGTTTATAGGATCCTAGACTTACAGAGTTTTCAAATCTAACATTATGGCTTCACCTCACCCATGCTTCCCCTGAGATATCACGGTGGCATGCATAGCCTCTAAGAAATTCTCCTGCCTTAGCTTTAGCACTTGGAATGGAAGGAAACTTACACCTTATCAATCAGACTATTTCATGTGTGTGTGTTCATTCTTACCTTCTTTTTTCCCTCTTAGACCATGAAATACATGTGTATGTTTCATAATCTGCTTTTTTTTGCACTTGATATACGTAGTTTTCAAATGGATGCAAAATCTTGTTTGTGATAATTGTAAATAGTTTCACATCCTACATAACTTCCCAATCAATGTTTATATAACTTTACCTTAATATTTTTTATTTTCATGAATAGAATGTAGTGTATTTTGGTTTGGGACAATTGGTTATTAGTTCAAAAAGAGTTCAATATCTGTCATTCTTTGTTTCTAACTGTACGTTCCAAGAACAACACTGAATAAATGTAAACCTCCATTCCATTAGGTAGTTCTTTTCAATGTTAGAAGAACTATCATGTTCCTCTTAAAATTCGCATTTTTCCAAGGAAAACATCCTCAGCTTTTTAATTATTCCTTGTAAGATGTGGTTTCGAGACTCTTCCTTAGATTGTTTTCTTCTGGACGAACCTCAATTGGTCAATGTTCTCTGTAAAATCTGGTGCCAAAATTAATTACAGTAATAACAATAACCAGAGCAATAATAACACTATTTATTTTTGTATACAGTGTTCCAGGAACTGGGCTAAAGGCTTAGCTCTCTTAGTCTGCATAAAACCCACTAATACATGTGTTTTTATCCTTATATTTTTAGATGAGAAAATCAGGGTTGTTTTGTTTGTTTGTTTGTTTGAGACGGGGTCTCACTATGCAGTTTGGGTTGTCCTTGTGCTCACTTTTGTAGCCCGCAGGCTGGTCTCAAACTCCAAGCAATGTTCCTGTCTCAACCCCTCAAGTGCTGGGATTACAGGCGTGTGCCATCATGCTCAGTTCCAGAGCCAGCACTGTATGTGGGGCTAGAAGCTGAACTTGGGACCTATGCTTGTCATGTAGGTGCTTATGTCTTTGAGCTATTTTCTCAGCTCAAGAAAATCAGTTTTAATATGTGAACTAGCTTGTCTCAGGTCACATAGATAGGAAATGACAAAGCCAGGATAGACATACTCTGTGTTCTAAGCCCCTTTATGATGTTCCAGAATTTTCTGGCCATGCAGAAAATTTAAGCCTCATAAATCAACAGCTTCTAACACTGCCAGTTTTACCAATAACCCACTGCAATTATTGAACATTAGATTATGCATACAACTACTTTCTCTTAGTTCAATGAGAAGAAATTTGGTTGTACCAATAATGATTTGAAAAATTATAACACCTACACCCTGGGCTCTGTGTAACTAATAGGAGGACAACAATATGCATTGTATCAAGTATTGAAATGTACTAATAACATTTTGAAACTGTCACATTGTTATATATTATTATTTCTTATTAAAAGTAATAATAATAAAAAACCAAAAAAATTTAAGCCTCAGATACTAAATACTAGTGAGAACACTTTAAGATTTCCTTAGCTTGTATGGAGACTTCATTTGTAGATTATAGCAGCAGAGCTCACTTCTAGCACAGGCATTAGAATGCCAGTTTATCTATTTGACACATATCTATTAAGTATCTACTTTATGTCAGGTACTATTTTAGGAGGTGATGATATTGAGGTAGGTAAAGTAGATAGAGGTCCCACTTTCAAGGAACTGACACTCTGTTGGAGGAGACATTCTAGAAGTATAAGATCACATTACCGGCAGTGTAAATGCCATAAAGAAAATAAGAGAAAGTAATGAGCTAGAAAGGACTTGTGCTGGGAAGATGTGAAGGAGTGTTAACACAAAGCTGGCAATCTCATCTGTGTTTAGACTAATTATTAGGTTAAGCCAGCCTGGGGAAAGTTGGGGGATGAATGGCTCAGCCTCAGAGAACAGCAAGCCCAAAACTCTGGGTCTGCATTTAATAAGAAGCAGGCAGGGACAGATCACACTAGGCCGTGTAGTTCATGGTAAGCATGGATATTTGTGTAAGAGTGGAGGGAAGCCTATGCTGGGTTTATGCGACAAAGTGGATGGAGCCACTCAGTCTTTCAAAAGATGACATTGCTACAGTGTAGAGGATGGACTGTGAGGAGCAAGGGTGAACGGCACAGAGATGATGAATCAAGAGGGGGCGGCTGCAGGGTCTGGTAAGACATGATGGCTATTCAGATCAGGCTGACCTACTTGGGACTCAGAATGGTGGAAAGAGACGGATGAATGTTGAGAAGATGAAGGAAAAGAGGAAATTTTTTCTGATGAACTTGAGTAAGGTATGAGAAATTAGTTTCACTGTTGTATTTTTGGGTTGGTGGCACTGCTGTATATACTACATATAGAAGTAGTATATACAGGTGAATTATAATATATAGGCCACTTAATGTATATTAAATAATTTCATTCCCACAAGAATCCTATTAGATAGCTAATATTTTCCAAGAGCTATTTCAGCAAAGACACTAAGATTTAGATACACTAAGATTTAAATAGCTTGCCTCAGCTATGTAGCTAGGACACGGGAAGTCCAAGTTTGTGGCCTGACCTCAAAAGCAGTAGAGCATCTGGCATGGTGGGGCTTGCCTCTATTCCTACATCCTCAGAAGGCAGGAGGGTTGTTTAACATCAATGTGTGAAACTTAATGAGACCCTGTCTCCAAAACAATAAAGTGCTGAGGACCCAGCTAAGTGGCCAAGCATGCCATGGGCTCAATCCTCAAGTATTACCTTCCCTCCCCTCCCTTAAGGGTTGAGCTCTGCTTTTGAAATCTTATGTCTAAGGAATGTAGGCCCAGTGGGTGGATCAGAAGTAATTTGAAATGATTAAGCAGATAGAGAAAATGTCTTCTGAGAAATGATTGAAAGACTGTAGCTTAGCCCAGCTATGACTAAAGAGGACATCACCTATAAATATTACAAGGACAGAAATAGCTACAAGAGGGGATTTTTCTGCTGAAAGTAGAAAGGAGTTGCATGAAAGGACAAGCAAACAATAAAGGTTGGGTCTTCAGTCTTCTGTCTCCACCATGCCATTGGTGCTTCATCATGCCTTTGTGCTTAATTTTCTCATCTTAAGGCAACGAGGTAGGCTTAAATGAAAGACATGTGGTGCTTAGATAGAAAGACACCAAATTCCACAGAAGACACCCCTTCATGCATTTGGTCCTCAATCTAACTAATGTTTGTTGGCCTTACGCTTTGACACAGCAAACGGAGGGTTTCTATTTTGAATATTTTGTTTTAAAGAAATCTGCTGTATCTAATGGGACAATTCTATGACTGTTCTCCAAAGTAATTACAAAGCTGGGCTCAGAATGGCACACTGTACCGTATTCACTGTTGTAGAGTTCTGGGGGCTGGAGAAAGGGCACTGCTGTGCCATGCCGCCCTGCTGCCTGGATCCTGCTCCACTCTAAAGAATGGGAAGGCTTAAGTTTCAAACACAAGCTACTGATTTCCTTGCATTTGCCACAATGTGTGTTTGTCTGCACATTTGTTAGTGAAATAAGAGAACAGGCCTGCTTGATAACACAGGGACAACTGTCCAATACATTGGGTGCATTATCTTCCTGTACACAATATGAAAATTATATCCACCAGCCAGCACAGTCAGAAAGCCTTGGTTTATCAGCTACATCCGGGTGGTGCACAAAAGCCACCAAGGGAAAGGCTTCTTGAAAAGCACACCTGTCCTTTTCAGGCATTTTTGAAGTATCATATTCATTTTCTGATGCTTTTGGCTTTGTGCCCTTGCTTCTCCAGCACATTTGGGAGACTGTCCCATGGCCTGAAGGTTAAAGAGAAATTCAAGTAAATGTGTCATCGTAATGGGCTTGGAATGCACTCCCAAGTAGACACTTTTTTTTTCCTTTTTTTTTTTTTTGCTTTTCAGTCTTGGTTATAAAAGTTACACCTGCAAAAATGGGACTGGATCCAATAAAGAAGGACATCACATTTTGCTTGGATGTGCAAAAAATGCGTGGGGTGCTGTCTGCATCCTGCAGGCTCTAAGTGGCCCCCTGGGTAAAGGAGAATTTGTTTCCTGTGCACCATCTTTGAGTTGAAAATGACTCACACACTTGTGGAAAGAACAGTACTATCTTCTTTTGTCTAGTTCTGTATGCTTTTGTGGTTACTGAATTTGTCTTAATGGAAAGTTTGATTGTTCACCTTTTGAGGCAAATCATTAGAATTTATTTTTAAGCTAGAATAGGATTACTCTATACATATTGGTCATGATTCATAAATTGATTCATACTCACTGTGTACAATCATCGAAACTTCGTGAGGGAAAATATTGTAAGATGTATCTAGTAACTTAGAAGTATAAATTGGATTCCAAATATTTAAATTCCTTGAAAACAATATTGTAATGTCTGCTTTATACCAGCCACTGTACTATGTATTTTTAGAGAGGATTCCTGGTCCACAAAAATGCCCTAAAATTCAGGTATCAGTAGTTTCTTTTACTAGTAAAGAGAAGCAAGAATCAGACAGATTAACCATCTGGCCAAAACCCACAGATCTGGCCAATGAGTGAATGTAGCTTCAGACCCACTTACCTGGCACCTTGGCATTGGGCTCGCTCCACCTTGACACCCTGCCTCTCTCATATGGTCATCTGATAACAAATTTATCTCAAATTCCCCTTACAAAGAAATGGGTAATAATGCTTTTAAAAAAGAATTTCCTCTCACATTTATAAGAAAATGATTACATAGATCAAACAATGGTTGCAGCCTTCTCTGGATATGCAAAGAGAAGCTCAGAGGCACTGGAAGAATCTCTGTATTTCAGGCCTTCCCAGCTCGACATATCCTTGGCCTCAGAGCTACCAGGTCCCAGACATCGTCGAGTGTCCTGTGACGTGCATGCTTGAATTCTGGCACCACCGTTGTTTTTGTGGAGGTAGAAAATAGCTTGTGGAACAAGTTCTGACTCTGATTTGCCCAAGACTTCTTGAGAGAGAGAGAGAGAGAGAGAGAGAGAGAGAGAGAGAGAGAGAGAGAAGAGAGAGACCAGAGATGATACATTTAATTAAAAAAAAAAAAACTCATCAAAAGACAAACATCACAAACATGTCTGTGGTATCTGACATCATTGCTGAACTATCCACAGTAATAAATGCTTTCAGAAAAATAGACTGAGAAAAATGTGAGTTTGGCCATAAAGGAAGCACCAGGAAAGCTGTGCACTACAAAGATGGAGCTGAAAGGATCTCCATTGCTGGGAAGGAACCAGAGAATCAAAAGGGTGGCCTGAAGGCATCATAGGAGGCAGCAGCTCTTCACCCTTTGCAGCCCCAGAATTGCAAAGGAGAGAGGCTTTGCCTTGAGAAGAAAGCTGCAGAGATCCAAGTACCAGAATGGTGGCAGCAGCCAAACCAGGTTCCAAAATGGCACCAGCATGGAGAATTTGTTCCTTGGAATCAAGGTCAGAGTGTTCATCAATCCAGGCACTCCACCCTTACAACCAAAAGAGAAGGAAGCCTGGCTACTGCTCCAGCTAGCAGCACACCTGGGCATCATCCGTGTGACATTGGTTTTAGGTGCATTCAGAATGCAAGAGGTGTTAGGTTAAGAAGGATTCCATCTAGATTGCAGAGGGCCTGAGAGGCCAGGCAGTGTGCTCCTGAGAGGGCAGTGTGTAAAGCTGTGAGTAAGAAGCCTGTTCAGTGGAAACCCCAGAAGTTTGGAAAAGCCAGGAACATGAATCATGCAAAGAGGGAGCAAATCTGGCCTAAGAGAGAAGCCGTGGAGACTACCACCAAGAGTGCTGTAGGGGTGGAGCCACGTAAGGCCTTTGGAGCTCACAACTCAGTGCAGACTGTTTCAGATGCTCCAGTTGGAACTAAGGAATTTACTGTTTACCCTGCTGGATTTTGGACATGTGTTGGTCCCAGTGTTTTGTATTACCCTGTTGTTTTCAACTTTTGGAATTGTAATGTTTATCTTATACCTTTGCATATTGGATATGTTCATCATTTCTCGGCCTTTTGTCTAAGATCAAGTGAATATTGGATATGTTCAACTTTTCTTTTATACAGAGGCTCACAGTTGAGAGCCTTGGACTTTTCAGAAATGCTAAAACTGTTGGGATTGTGACAACTCTTCCAGATGGACTAAAATGTGTTTTGCACAAAGGGATGTACATGAGACTTTGGGGGTCCAGAGGCAGAATGTTATGGTTTATGTCTAGTTGCCCCCCCCCCCAAAGCCTCATGCAATCATGGGGCAGGGACTTCTAGAGTTTGAGACTTGAGTCATGATCCACTGGGATTATGTGTTTTAGTACTGATGGGGTTATCAGTCTGAGTATGGCTGGGATTATTGGTGTGGCCTAAGGTGGATAGGCTAAGGCAGAAAGCCTGAATGTAATATAAAGAGAGACAGAGAGACAGATGGTGGTTGTTGCTCTCTGTGCCCTAGTTGGTCTGTTGCCTCTGTTGAGATTGTTGCTGTTCTGCCGCCATGAACTGGATGCTCTCTGCCCTGTTCTACTCAGCCTTGAGCTAGCCAAATATGGACTGAAACCTCCAGCAACTGTGAGCTAAATAAACCTTTCCTTCCTTCAAAAAAAAAAGGACTGAATCGGTAACATACTACAGCCAAACACTAGATGTAGATATGTTACTTTTGTAGAATGAAGTAATATTCAACTATAAAGAAGATAAACTCAAGGCTTTTATAGGTAAATGGATTCAGCTAGAGACTCATAAGAGAAATAAATCAGACTCACACGTGTAAACATCATATTGTCTCCCTACTGTAAGAACCTGAAAGAGTAAGTAGAATCAGAAAAGTACAATGGGTACTGTGAAAGGGAAGGAAACTGTTCAAAGGGAAGGAACAACTGGGATGAGGGAAGG
>PVKN010022873.1:0-15006 GCA_004027915.1 Capromys pilorides | reverse complement strand
CAGTACGGTGCCCTGACCGTCCCGACCTCCTCTGCACCGCAGACGTGGCCGCCGTGGCTGCAATACAGCAGCTGGCCGATCACTGTTGGATCAAGCAGCCTGCTGTTTCCAGGGAGCACAAAGCTACCACAGAGCAGTCGCTCCCCGACTGGTTACACGGGCAGCAGCCTCACTGCCTCCCACCATTCTCACTTGCATGGCTGAGAAAGCTTTGCTTCAAACACAGAAGCTGGGCCCATGCGTGAGCCTCCCTAGCTGGTTGTAAGCATGTTGCAATGGTGTGATGAAAACATACATATTGAAATTTTTAAAAAAAAATTATTATAGCACAAGGCCTGGCCCTTCGTTCCCCCCCTTAACATGCCCCCCTCACTGTGAGCACATGGGGCTCATCTCTCGGGCTGCTTTCCAAGGCAATTCTGGGGTCCGCGTTCTCGTGCATCTTCAGCTGTGCTGGCCTGGCTGCCTTGATGTTCTGAATCAAAATTCAAAACCTTGACCCTTCACTTTGACTCTGGGGAAGAGCCAGCGCTTGCAAGGCGACAGATCTGGTGACGAAGGTGGATGAGAACACAGCGTCATGCTTTTTATTCAACAAAAATTGCCCTAAATGTTGGGGTTCAGAACACCTAGGCAGCTGCAGAAAGATAGTCACAGAAGAGGACGCTGAGCCCTGCTTTAGAAAGTGACAGAAAAGACAGGGTAGGTACATGCAAAGCTGGTGGGGTGGGGAGGGAGATGTCTGAGGAGGATTAAAGACAGTGTGTCTCTTACTGTGAGAATTATTTTAAGCACACACTTTTTTTGTTCTGTCTTTCTGAGTTTTCATTTTGTTGTTGCAGAAAGAACCAAAACTCCCACAATCCTCCACATGCCTCTCAAAGGCAGCAAAATGTACCAAGAGCCCCTTACACAACATCAAAGCACCTGGTGTCCAGATCGGCCCGAACCCTAGATGCAAAGCACCTGTGTTCAGGTCAGGACCACGCACTCACTCGGCCGCCAGAGCCAAGCACCTGTTTCGGCTGGGCCTGCCTGGCAGGCGAGAGCCGGAGTTAGCGCTTTCTAATTCTCAATTTTCCTTTTGGAAAAGTGGCCAAGAAACTCGGAAAACTAGGAATCCCAATGACTCACACCGTGAAATCCTTGCAAGAATGGTCTGGCGCTTCCCAGAGAAGCCGGACCTCCAAGGCCCAAGGCCAGCGAGCAGTGGGAATCCTTTCCCTGGGCCTACTCAGGCTCTGAGCAGCAAGGATCCCGAGACAGGAGGAAACCTTCGGGGTTCACGAGTCCCGAGGCTTGGGGAGACCCCAGGGAGCATATAGGGGAAACCTATGCATCTGGGGGGCCCTGGGCTGAGGCAGTTCAGGGCCTCGCCCTCCCCTGCATCCCACCCTTGGACTCCACACCTGCAGCCTCGGGCGGGGGAGGGGCTGCTGCAGCTGCACGCTGGCCAGTGGGCCGCGCCCCCAGGGTGGGGAGAGGGGCCCGAGCTCGGCTCCCCGCCCGTGCCCGCGCACCTGCCCGCTGCCCGGGAGGCTTCATTAAGCCGCGCCTGGGCGGGCCGGGGGTAGCGGCGCAGAGTCGGGCATGGAGGTCACGCGGGGGCCATGTGCGGAGCTGAGGGGTGAGCGCGCTGGGGTGTCAACTGCCTTCGGGCCCAGGGAGGCCCTGAGCTGGGTAGGCTCGCCTCTTTGGGGTTTTGATCCCCTCTGGGCGGGGTCTATGGCCAGAGGCACCTGGCCTGAACTTCCAGGACCCTTGGAGACTGAGTTCTGACATCAGTCACCTTTTCTTACTTAATTGCCACCAAGAACTTGTTTGTTGAGCTCCTACTCAGTTGTACTAGATTTACTGGCCACTCGCAGGCGCCCCTGAGGGGCTGCACAGCGCCAGTGTCCCGCACCTACTTCCTGCCACTCCTCCCCTAGCCCCAGCCTGGCTTCTGCAAAGCGGGGCTCCTCTGTGCCCTAGGAAATCAGACGGTGGAACTGCATTATTGAGTTATTCCTGCTTAGAAAGCCGCTTCTTACAACGCGATGTGGTGTCAGGCTTCCATTTAAATCCTAAGTCCTTTCAGTCCGAAGTTAGCGCTGATTTAACAATTCCCGGGCGATTCGCTGGTTGTGGGGGGCGGTCTGCAGACCCCAGTGACTCCAGGAATGAGGACAGCACATTGCCCCTGTGCCGAGGAACCTGGAGCAGGTTACTCGCAGGTCTTCCTCCCTTCCTCTGAGAAAAGTGCCTCCTCGCAGGGTTAGATGCCAGCCTCTGGCTCTGATCTTCAGAAGGTGCTCCCCAAGTAAACTGCTCCCCAACATGGGGCCTAGAACTCCTCTGAGAGCCAATAGTTGCTATTTATTCATCTACTATTTAATTGGTCTTATTGAGACAGAGTCTCACCATGCAGTTCAGGGTGACCTTCAGCTCACTCTGTAGCTCAGGCTGGTCTCGAGTTCACAGCAATCCTCCTGCCTCAGCCTCCCTGTGCAGGGATTACAGGGGTGTGCCACCATGCCCGGCTGCATGTATTTGTTATATTTTACAAAGCAGCTGGTTTACCCAATTTGATCCTGCCAACCAGGAGCTGGAAAGGGAAGTCTGGAATTATTACCCCATTTGACAGATAAGAAAAGAAAGCCCAGGACTCAATGCGAGAGGCCCTGTGGACCAGGAAGCAGAGCTTCCTTCCAGCCAGGTCTCTTTCTATCCTTACTGTTGCCCCCTGCAGCTCCTGCAGGCCAGGAAGGTGGAGGCCCAACCCTGGCTGCCGGGCTGGAGGACGGGGAGCAGCAACAGGACCCAACCACCCACAATGAGGATGCCCAGAGAGAGGAGCTGCCATCACCCTGCACCCCTTCTGGGGAGAAGACGCCACCAGAGGCAAGCGGAGAGCCGGCCCAGGCTCAGGCCAGTAGGGGGCGCCAGGCCCCCAGCGCCAAGCATCTGCCCAAGGACAGATCGCAGACCCCATCCAAAGCCCAACCTCAGCGAGAGCCCAAGCCGGAAAGAAGGCCCAATTCACCGGCCCTTGGCAAGCAGAAGAAGCCCAGCGCCCTGGGTCCAGCGGCGTCCGCAGCATCTCCCAGTAGCGGTCACTCAACCCGGAGCAAGCACAACCCAGTGCCTTGTGGGTCAGGCCGGGGCGCCTGCCACCTGGCCAACCTGCTCAGCACGCTGGCCCAGACTAGAGCAAACGCAGAGCAGAACAAGGGGCCCCCCGAAGTGACCTGCCAAGTTCGGAAAAAGACTCGAACCCTCTACCGCTCAGGTGAGTCCCCATAGAGGAGAAGTCGGGCATCTTCTGGGAAGGGGGGTGGAGCTGTCAAGGGAACCGGGTCTCAGGAGACCAGAGGCTGTGCTCAGTCTCAGTGCTGTTTTGTCCTTAGTGCCACGCTTAGCCCCAAGGGCCAGGTGGTGGTGTTGAGTCAGAAAGTGAGGCTGGAGCTTGTGTAGTGGTGCGCGCCAATAATCCCAGTGCTCTGAGGGGAAGGCAGGAGGACCACAAGGTCAAGCCCATCCTGGGCACTTAGTGATTTAGCAAGACCCCGATCACAATAAAAAACAACACGGATGGAGCTCTTTGGGAAATCCCTGGGTTCGATCCCCAGTATAGCAAACAAAGAGATGCGAAAGCTTGGCACCAGGAAGGAAACCGGGAAAGTACAGCCACCGGGGTCTCTGGACAGTGCCCAAGAGCAAGCAAAACCCTGGCTCACTGGGGAGCTTCGCTGTGAAGCTTTGGGGGTGCGGATGGGCGCACCTCACTCTCCTCTCTCCGTGAAACGCGTGTTGAATCCCTTGCTTCCAGACCAGCTGGAGGAACTAGAGAGGGTTTTTCAAGAGGATCACTATCCTGACAGTGACAAGCGCCGGGAGATTGCCCAGATGGTGGGGGTCAACCCCCAGCGCATCATGGTAAGGGGGGGCTGGCTAGGCAGTAGGGGGGAGGGGGCAGCTCAAAGAGGAAGCCACCGTATGGAGCTATTGATAAAACCATGCTGGTAGACGGGCAGCTGGAAAAGTGGGCAAGTTACCTCCCCATCCTGTGGCCCATCTCATGCCAGCCAGGACCTGGCTCTTGGGCCCTTTGCAAGCTCAGAGAGGCCTGCCCTGCAGGTGTGGTTCCAGAATCGCAGGGCAAAGTGGCGAAAACTGGAGAAACTGAATGGGAAAGAAAAGCAGGACAACGTTGCGGCCCCTGCTAACAGCCAAGGCAGGTAAGCATTGGTCCTCTTCCTGGCCCTCCATCCTCAGCAGGCAGCTCAATCGTGGAGAGCCCCAGAGGCTGGACTTGTGTCCTGGGGACCTGGCTGGTATGCAGAGGGTTTGACTGGAATGCTAGGAAATGGTGGGTGCCCTGTGTCCACGCCCTGCCCCTGGGCTGTGGTGGTCTACATCTAGAGGCCTCCCGAGCTGAGCTCTCACTTCCTCCGCCTCCAGCTCCACAGCTGAACCCCCACCTGCTGTGTCCATGGACCCAGAGCCTGCAGCATTCCCTCTGGAGCCCCCGCTGGACACCTTTCCAGGTGAGCTCCGTCCTTCAGAGGCCTCATGGGGAGGACCTGAAAACTACAAAGACAGGGGCAGCAGAGGGCCCTGCGGGCAGAGGCAGGAGTGCATGGAGGTTATCAGGGGCTCGGGCCGCAGGGCCCCCATTCAAAGCAACCTGGGCATTGACTATGGTGAGTCCTCTGCATCCCAGAGCTGATGAATCCCATCTTCTGACTCTTAGGGTTCCTCTTTGTCTTCTGTTCTAGAGCCCCCCATGCTGCTGACCCCAGACCAGGCCTTGGCCCCCATCCAGCAGACTGAAGGTGCTAAGAGGGTAGCGGTGACCCCACCGCTCTTCAGCCCCCCGCCTCTGCAGAGAACCAGACTCCCTTTTCCCCTAGGCCCTGTCCACACCCCACAACTGATGCCTCTGCTGATTGATGCCCCCGTCAGTCACCACAGCCACAGTGACGGCCCCTGTGGGCCCTGGGGGGCAAGGTATGGAGCCTGAGAAAGGAAGCCACCTGGGTCACCTTGGGAGGGTTGCATGTTGGGGTGTCTGCCAAGATGGGGTCAGGAAGGGGAAATGTTGGGGGCCATCTCTTCACCTCACTGAACCCTCCCGTCCCCCATAGCATCACCCCACCGCACACCTTCTCATATTTGGAAGACCTGGAGTCCCAGGATTATCAGCCAAACTACCAGTTTTCCCAGGCTCCGCCCAGCCAGCTGTTCCAAGGCCCCCAGCCCCCGCTGCCCTACCTGCCGCCCTTGCCCTTCCCCATGCCGGGCTCCCTGTCATTTCCACCACCAGAAGATACTCTCTTTTCATTTCCTTGTGGCTCTGCTGGAGGCCCAACGTCCTCACAAAGCTACTGCCCAGGGCCCCCCTCCGGGCAACTCCTGCTGCAGCCCCCTGCTGGGAATATGGGTGAGTCAGGGCTGGGGGAGGAAGTGGCCCTTGGGATTGAGGAAGATGCTAGGGGGCAGAGAGCCTTGCACTGAGGTAGACTGAGGCAAGGCGTGCGTGGGAAGCCAGTCATAGCTCTCCTGAGTCGAGTTAGACAGAAATGGTATTGAGTCCCAATATCATGGATTTGGTGGGGATTAGAAATGATATGAGTGGGCCGGACGTGGTGGCGCATGCCTGTAATCCCAGCACTTGGGAGGCTGAGGCAGCAGGATGAGTGTGAGTTCGAGACCAGCCTGGGCTACAAAAGTGAGCTCAAGGCCAGCCTGAACTGCATAGTGAGACCCTGTCTCAAAAAGACAAAAAATTAAAAAAAAAAAAAAAATGATATGAGTCAGAATACTTGTCACAGTAGATGGCACCTTTTATTAGTGTTCTGTGGGGTCACTTGCACTTCTAAAATCCCAATAAATCCATCTCATTGAGACTAAATTCTAACACGAAGGGATAGACATTGGATCGGGTGTCCCCTCCGGCCCTCCAGCTACCTACGTGGAACTTTGCCTGACCTGTGGCCCATTCTGGGTCTGCGACCCCAAACTGCAGAACCCAGATGTCAGGAATGGCACTGGGCTCTTGGCTATGGCTCCATGGACAGGGATGGGGCCAGTCTTTTTCAGAACATGCTGAATGATGTCTGATACTTGGTCCAGCCCAGGGACATCTGTACCCTTTGACTCCACAGGCACTGTCCCCTGGAGTGACCCCTATCTGCCCGAACTGCCCTTCCCGGGTCCATTCTGCACACAGACTCCAGGGCACCCCCTGCCAGGAGACGGCTACTTCTCGGATCTATTTGCCCCTCCATGCACCCCAGCCACCAGCAGGCAACCTTCACCAGGATTCACCCCGCTGCCGGAAGGAGCCAGACCGGGACCTGGACCCCTCCCCAGCACGGTGCAGGAGGAGCAGGCTGCCTCTTCCCTGGAGCAGCCTAGGGTCCCCGCAGAGGCCAGAGAGGAAGATAAGAATAGCCAGGCCCCTTCATCGGTGGCCCAGGAGTGATGGTGAGGTCCGTGGTGGTGCAGGAGCAGGGCGCCCGTGCGGAGGAGTATGACTAGAAGGCTGGGAACACAGTGGACGGCGGACTGAGGCCAACGCCTGCCCAGTTATGGGCTTGCTTGCTGGGTACTGGCTGGAAGAGGAAACGCACAGGCCCCACCCTTCAGCCATACCTGTATAGCCCGGTCCTGAGGAAGGAAAGCCCGTGTTACTGTGGAATAGGACATTAGCGGTTTTTGTTGTTTCCTTTTCTCTGCAGACACTGAGCTAGCGTGTCACTATATGCAATAAACCAGTCTACCACTGGGCTTTTCTCCATGTACCTCCTCCCTCGGCTAGGGAAGAGCTCTGTGTTTTACCCATAAGCTGTCCAGGTGCCGGATGTGCTTCTCAGGCAAGATCTCCACCGGGCACGATGACATGGAGCCCACCGTTGTGCCTGGCCCTCCTGGTTACTAACAGAGGAACTGGGCATTCTGAGCTTCTCTTTCCATCTTACCATGAAGCTGCATTCTATTCCCAAGTCCAAAGCTGAGCCTGCTTCTGGGCCTTTTTGATATTTATGTCAAGAGGACGCTGGGGCCATTTTCAGTCAGGTATTCTTTCCCCAAAGCTCCTCTTACAATGAGGAGGGGAGAGCAAAGGAGGGAGGGGCGACCGTGGCCCAAACAAAGACGGCCTTGCACTTTCTCCTCTCATGGGGCAGGAGCTTCAGTATCCTGGACCACTGGCTCACACATCACTGGATGGGGATAAGGAATCCACAGAGTCTTCCCTGTGTCCTCTGCTCCAGCTTGCGAGGCACCACGTGACACATTGCTAGGCGCCATGAGAAGTTGCCCCAGACAATCACTGCTCCTTAATTCTTGTGTGTGTGTGTGGGGGGGGAATCAGAGTTCAAACTCACAACCTTGCCAAGCAGGCTCTTGTGCCGTGGAGCTATCTCCCCAGCGCCTCCTTAGTTAATTTTTGCCAATGAACTGTAGTTGGCTACTTTCATTGATTTATTTTTACCTTGTGGGGTTGGGAGCTAATCTCGGGGGCTTTGGGAGGGACTGAGGTGGGAGGAGCAGAGGGCGTGGGAGTTGGCAAAGTTGGGGAATGCGTCCCAAGAGAGTCTAGGCAGCTGGGAACATAGTCTGCACCCCACACCTAGAGCTGGGCAGTATCAAAACGCAGGAAGTCCTTGACTTACCTTTCAGCTGTGAACTTTCACAGCTCCTAGAGGACCTTGCGTTAGGAACGTTCCTAGAGGAAAACAAATCCAGAAAGTAGCTCACATGTCTGCGGATGACATGTTGTCATAGTTGTGCCGGTGTGTGTTACTGTACAGTGTGATTGTGCATGTGTGTGTGTTTATGCTTTCTATTGTATGTTTATTTTTTTTTATTTTTTACTTTTCTGTCTTTTTGAGACAGGGTCTCGCTATGCAGTTCAGGCTGGCCCTCAGCTCACTTTTGTAGCCCAGGCTGGTCTTGAACTTGCACTGATCCTCCTGCTTCAGCCTCCCAAGTGCTGAGATTACAGGCATGTGCCACCATGCCCAGCTGTTTGTATGCTTATTTTTTGAAGGGCACAAATTAGAATTAAAACAGAAAAAAATACAAGTAGTACAGAATTTCACTTAAAGTAACATGAATTTCACATTATTTGTAGTAACACATAGTGTTATCTTCCAAGTAGTTATTCAACTACCAGATATATGCATGTAAAACTAGAAGAAGAAATGTGTCAGAAATTAAGAGAAAATGGACAAACAATTTAAGAAGGAAGATGAACAAATTAAAGCATTAACTGCTTCTTTCCACAGACCAGCAGAAATGCACAGTACACTTGTCCAAACCATCCCGCTTGCGTACCTAGATAAATCTCTTTGCCCCACTCCCTCTTCTGTCCTCCTCAACTCAGTAACTCTTTCTTTTAGAATAAGTTCATTTCCTTTTCCCAGTATCTATTTACTATCTATCTGTTTTCTATCTATCTACCCTTCAGATTCCATTTTTCCCTTTCAGGTTCTCACACTAAGAAAACAATATGATGTTTGCACACACAGGTCTGATTTATTTCACTTAAGAGTGTGGTCTCTAATTTCATCCATTTACTGAGAAAAGACTCAAATTTATCTTGTTTTATAGCTGAATAATACTCCATTGTGTAAAAATACCACATTTTTATCCATTCTTCAGATGATGGGCATCTGGGTTGTTTAGAGGATTTAGCTATGACAAGTTGTGCTGCTACAAACATAGGTGCACATGTATTTCTGTGGTGTGAGGTTTTTCAGTTCTATAAAAATACTCAGGAGGGGAATAGCTGGTTTGAATGGGACCTCCAATCCTAGCTTTTGAAGGAATCTCCATACTGATTCCCACAGTGGTTGTATGAGTCTGCACTCCCACCAGCAGTGCAGAAGGGTTCCTTTTTCTCCACAACCTCTCCATCATTTGTTATTGGCTGACTTCTTGATGTTAGCCATTTTTTCTATGGTGAGATGGAATCTCAGTGTTGTTCTAATTTGCATTTCTATTATATGTTTCTGTCCAAGTGTATGAGCTTCACTTTGTTGAACCTATGAACAAATCAACCTACAAGTATTCTCCTGGAATGGCACACTCCTTCAGAAGTCACAGGCTTCCTGTGGTTAGGGTTTGAGTGATATTGATTCAAATCATTTCATCATGCATTTAGTACAGCATTTGTGGATGTAGAGTGTCATCCTGGGCCTCCAAAACATTGTAAGATTATTGAAAAGTATGCATTAAAAAACTTAGGTAGTCCATATCCATTGGTAATTCTTAAGTCAAAGCCTATGAGAACAGAAAGGTAAAAATTCACAAGTGGGCAAGAAACTCCTTAGACAACCTTTTATTCATGTAGCAAAAGGAAGTGATACTGAAATCAGTGGTTTAGAGTTTCAAGAAGCAAGAGGGTGGTTAGTTGGAAAACCAGTGGTTTAGCTTTCAAGAGCCAAGGGAGTGACCTGGCCTGGTGCCCTATGCCTGGAATACCAGCAATTGGAAGGCTGAGGAAAGAGGACTACCATAGTTCAAGGCCAATCTGGATTACATAGTGATACCATGTCTTTAAAGAAAAGACAAGGGAAAAATTGACTAAAACATATCGCAGGTTCTCAATATTGATATGTTCTATATCTACAGATTCTACTAACTGAATCAAAAACATTCAGAAAACAATTGTGTCCATACCACGCATAGATATTTGCTTGCCATTTCCTAAATAAGTATAATAACTGTTCAGTTAAAAGGTTTAAGATAGTAATCAAAACTATCTAAACATATATAGGTATATGTGTATATGCATATGTATATAGGGATGCATATAGGTTATATGCAAATAAACAAGTACTATGCCACTATATAAATGGGACATCCAGGCTGGGGAGATAGCTCAGTAGAATAAATGTTTGCCTGGCAAGTGCAAGGGCCTGAGTTCAATCCCCAGTTCCACTGAAAAAAAAAGGAAAAAGATTTTTAGGGCTGGCAGTATAGCTCAGCGGATTAAGCGCTTGCTTAGGGAAGCACAGGGGCCAGGGTTCAGATCCTGGCCTCATCTGCCACGCTGGCCCTGCTCTCAAGTGCACTGAGCCAGCGATGAAGTCTGGGTGTGGTGGTGTGCACCTGTAATCCCAGCACTTGGGAGGCAGGAAACAGGTGGATCACTATGAGTTGCGTAGTGAGACCCTGTAGAAAAAAAAAAGGGGGGACACACACATTTACAGACTTTAGTACCCATTAGAGTCCTGGAGCCAAGCCACCATGAATATTTAAAGATGACTCTAATTCTTTTTTTCTTTTTTGCCTTTTTTTAGACAGGGTCACGCTGTGCAGTTCAGGCTGGACTTGATCTCACGTTGTAGTCCAGGCTGCTCTTAAACCCCCAAGGACCCTCCTGCTGCTGGGATTACAAATGTGCACCACCATGCCCAGGGACTCTGCAATTCCTACCATCAAGGTTTAGTATCTCTGCTTTTCTGTTTTAATCCCCATTCTATATTGACACTCAAGAATTACAATAACCAGGTTTCAGGAGGCTTGACTTGGGGGCTAGGGAGTAGACACCCATGAAATACGACACAGCCAATAAGTTCAGGAAACAGTGTCCAGCATCTTTGACTACTACAGAAATATAAAATTGGCACAGCACTGAGCTTCCCTTTGGTTATAGTAAGAATGGTTATCACCATGGACTCAATCACAAAAGCTGGGGATGCTAAAGGGAAAGAAGAAATCCCTCCTGCTGTTGGTGGGAATATAAACTAGTACAGCTGCGATGGAAATCAAAACAGATACTCCTCAAAAACCCCAAAGTGGAAATTCCATTTGCCTCAGTTTTGTTCCTTAGAGCCTCCTTGAAAGAATCAAAGGCACCATATTATGGTGACACATGCCTACCCATGTTTATAGCAACACAACTTGCAAGAGCTCAAGCATAGGAGTGGCCTAGATCTCCATGTATAGACTAATGGATAACTACACCATGAGTCACACACACACAGTGGAATACTGCTCAGCTGTCAAGATGGATACATTTCAGTCATGTATAAGAAAATGGGTGCATAGGTGAATTGAATCGTACATGGAAGGTTAAACAGTGTATGGTTTCTCTTGTGTGAAAAACCCAAAATACAAATAATTGGAAGGACAGATGGGAAGGGGGTCTGAGCAGGTGGAAAGATGGCAGGGTGGGAGTTGAGGGAGTCAAAATGACCAGGATGTTCTGACTCTGTCTATCTATCTAGCCATCTATTTATATTCTAAGAATGTAGTTATCTACTATCCATGTATATGAATACAAAGCAAACACAAAGAATGCAGAACTGAAAATTAATATTAGAATTAATGGTGAAGCAGAAGAAACTACACTGCTGAACTGTAGGAATCTTCCACCACCAGCCACAGAGTGTACATTTTGAGTTTTCCCCTGTGGTAAAGGGGGCCCACCTGTTTTCCACAACAGCCTACAATGTTTTTGAATGAGTTCATTATTATAAAGTTCTTTTCTTTTCTAATCTAGCTTTACGTTTTATGCCTCGTGGTTAAATTTTTCTGTGGGTTGGTTAAGGGCAAGTTAAAGCAAGACCTGTATAACAAAACATGTAACTTTTATATATCCCAAGGTCAGTCACATCCCCTCAGGATTTACTTTGAAACCATGTACAATGCTTTGTAGAACTGTTGTCATTGTCAGCCATCTGGATGAGTCATGGCCATTGCTTGACCAGTTTGCTCTCTGTGAGAGCCCAAGAGAATGTTTTCTCTCTAGGTGACTCTCCTTAGGCACACTATACATCATCCATCCCTTTCCTCTTAAAAAAAGTGGTCCCATAATCTTGAATAGAAAATTTGGGAAACCACTGAATTATAGGACATTACAGCATATGTTCTCTTGTGTGCTGAATCCTCATTGACCTTGAAGGGTTAGGGCCATAATATTGGCAATCCTTGTAGCCCTTCTTCTTCTCAAATTTTTTGCCTGTAAACTTATATTCTTAACTCTCCAGAAGAGAAGCTTCATGATACTATTACTCTGTAACATAGGTACTTGAGCATAACATCACTGTCTTTCTGAACATCAAACATCTTACACTTAACTTGGAATTGGTATTTTCCATCAATCATTGATATTCTAATAAATCCCTATACAATGTGATAAAAGCAGTTACATATTTCTACACAGACATTTAGAAACTAAGTATATACAAAATTGTAGCCAATCCATCCTACAGCATTTTTTCTAGTCTCTTACTCTCATTTAATACCCATTTTTGCCTTGTAAACCAATCATTTACTTGAGAGACAGTATAGCAATAACTAAAATTACATTAGAAGTAGCACAAATCTAACAGGCAAGAATGACAGGCATACCAAGCATAATTTTAGCGTTACCCATTACTATCCTCAGTGTGAAAAACATTTTAGTGGTTCTTGGGACCATTACCAAATTGATCCTGTATATATAAGTGCATGGTTTTGCTCCTGCCATGTTTCCTATCTTTTCGGTTTGCAGTCACTTTGTTGTTTAATGCTTAAGTGCTTGGTTTCCATTCAGCTGTGTTATGCCTTTCCATTTTTACTTTTTCTTTTGAGTTCTTACACTAGAGAGACTATATGATATTTACACATGTAGCTCTGGTTTAGTTCACTTATGAGTATATGTTCAATATACATCCATTTATGTATGAAGTCTTCCAGTTTATTATTCTTTATAGCTGAGTAATATTCCATTGTATAAAAATACCACATCTTTTCAACCATTCTTCAAATGATGGGCATTTTGGTTGTTTCCAAGATTTGGCTATCACAAATTGTGCTGCTACGAACATAGGTGCACAGATATACTATGATATGATATTTTCAGTTCTTCTGGAAAAATTCCCAGTAGGGGCATTGCTGGATTGAATGGGATTTCTAGTTCTAGTTTTTTAAGGAGCCTCCACACTGCTTTCCATAATGGTTGCACCAGTCTGCATTCCCACCAGCAGTAGGGAAGGGTTCCATTTTCCCCACAGCCTCTCCAACACTTGTTGTTGCTTGATTTCTTTATGATAGCCATTCTTTCTGGGGTGAGATGGTATCAAAGTCTTGTTTTAACTTGCATTTCACAGATGGCTAGGAATGTGGAGCATTTCTTCATGTATGTATAGGCTTGTTGAATTTCTTTCTCTGAGAAGTGTGTGTTCATCTCAGATGCCCATTTCTGGGTTGGATCTTTGAATCTGGGAACCTAATGTTTTTTAGTTCTTTATAAATCCTAGATAGAAGACGTTTGTCTGAATACTTAACAGTTAAAATATTTCAAAATTTGTGGGTCTTACACATGTAGATCTGGTTTTCACTCTGTTGGTAACTTCTTTTGATGTGCAAAAACTTCTCAGCTGGAGAAGGTCCCATTTGTTGATATTTTCAAGTGTTAAATGTGCATTTTAATTTTTGTTCATAAACTCTTTGCCTACCCAATGTCTTCAAGATTTCCTCCCACTTTCTCTTCCAGGAGATTTAGTGTTTCTCTTTTAATATTTAGATCTTTAATCCATTTAGACTTTAGTTTAGTGCATGGTGATAGACTTGGGTCAAGGTTTAGTTTTCGATATGTAGAGAGCCAGTTTTTCTAGCACCATTTATTACAGAGGCTATCTTTCTTCCAGTAAGCGTGTTTGGCCCCTTTGTCGAAGATAAGTTGGCTGAGTGTGCTTGTATTTGCTTCTGCATCTTCTAATCTATTCCATTGATCCTCAGGTCTATTTTTTTGCCAATATCATGCTGATTTTATCATGGTAGCTCTGTAGTATAATTTTAGGTCAGGAATTGTAATATCTCCTGCCCTGTCTTTGTTGCCCAGGATTGTCTTTGCAATTCTAGGTCTTTTCTGGTTCCAAATAAATTTTAAGATTGATTTCTCTAGGTCTGTGAGGTATGTTGATGGTATTTTGATAGGAATTGCATTAAATCTGTATAACAATTTAGGAAGTATAGTCATCTTCACAATGTTGGTTCTTCCTATCCAGGAGCAGGGAATATCTTTTCATTTTCTGAAATCTTCTAGGATCTCTTTTTTCAGTACTGTAGTTTTCACTGAATAGATCTTTTACATCTTTGGTTAGGTTAATTCCTAAGTATTTCATTTTTTTCGATGATATTGTAAAAGACATTGTTTCTCTAGTTTCTTTCTCAGTGTGTTTGTTATCTGTGTAGAAGAATGCTATTGACTTTTGTATATTGACTTTGTACCCTGCTATGCTACTGAATTTGTGTATTAATTCTAGTAGCTTCTTGTTGGAGTTCCTTGGGTCTTCCAAGTAGATTATCATGTCATCTGCAAATAGTGATAGTTTAATTTCTTCTTTACCTATTCTTATTCCTTTTATTTCTCTCTGTTGTCTAATAGCTGTAGCTAATGATTCCAGAACTATATTGAATAGGATTGGCGATAGGGGACATCCTTGTCTTGTACCAGATTTGAGAGTAAAAACCTTTAGCTTTTCCCCATGAAGAATTGTGTTGGCCATTGGTTTGTCATAGATGGCTTTCATCAGATTGAGGTAGAGGCCCTCTATACCTATTTTCTGTAGTACTTTGAACATCAATGAGTGCTGGACATTGTCAAAAGCCTTTTCTGCATCAATTGAGATGATCATGTGGTTTTTGGCTTTGGCTCTATTAATATAGTGTATTACATTTATAGATTTGTGTATATTCAACCATCCTTGCATCCCTGGGATGAATCCTACCTCTCAGGTTTCATTTTTGTTTGTTTGGTTTTTTGCCAATACCATGCTGATTTTATCACTGTGGCTCTGTAGTATAACTTTAGATCATGAATTGTAATGCCTCCTACCTTATCTTTGTTGTCCAGGATTGTCTTTGCAATTCTAGGTCTTTTCTGGTTCCAAATAAATTTTAGGAATGATTTCTCCAGGTCTGTGAGGTATGTTGATGGTATTATGATAGGAATTGCATTAATTCTGTATAACAGTTTAGGGAGTATGGCCATCTTCACAATGTTGGTTCTTCCTATCCAGG
>PVKN010022872.1:0-15002 GCA_004027915.1 Capromys pilorides | reverse complement strand
CGCAAACAGCATTGTGCACGTCTACCTAGATAATTAGTGACAAAGTACAAGTCGCCCTGGTAAACATGGCTTTAGGAGGCAACAAATTCCTTTTTAGAAACTCCTTTTAAGAAACAAGGTAAACAAGTACATTCAAGCGCTCCCCCAACGCCCGGAACATGAGAAGCTAGTCCACTGAAACAAGGGGCGGAAGCGTTCTTCCGTCTTACACTGTTTTGTGCTTGCCTAGCTCCGGTCAACTGCCCCCTCATGTTACCTTTGAACTTAGGGGGTCGCTTCAATATACTCTCTCATCCTCAACAGTAGGGTTTAGAGGAGGTGTCTGGATCATGGATGTGTGATAATGGATTATGAGTGGGATATCTGGATTAGTCCACTGATTGGTTTGATATTGGAAGCCCCATGCTGGATGCCACTGGCACCAAGTGATAGCCATGTAGCCTATATGGAGTAAAAAGGAAAGCACAAGCAATGCAACTTTCTGCCTGCATGCTGTGGACTGTTTCCCTTTAGTGGTGCCCCTCCCCCACACTGCCCTGCTTCAGAGCCAGCTGACTGTGGACTGAAATCTCTGTACACTCTACACCCTGTGCACCAAAGTAACCCTTTCTTCTTCCTTCTGGATGTAGGATATTTTACCCAACAATGAGGAAAGTGCCTATGACTTCACCTTCTGATCCTTTCTACTACCTGGCAGGATATAGAGAACAAGTGGCTCCTCAAGAACCCCTATAGAAAAAGTAGAACAAAGAACGTTCTGGAATATGTGCTTCTGATTTCTCACCCCACGCTTGCTACCCTTGCTTGGTGAGTGAGAGTTTCTCTCACAGGAGCAGATAAAAAAGCAGAGAGGCAGTATTCACCTACCAAACTTCCTTAATTTTATATAGTTTTAAAAACTTCCTGAGCTTTACCACCTCTGGGATGAAGTGAAAGTCAGTGATTTCTCAGGACAGCCCTGCTTTCCATATTATCTCTTTTTATGCCCTTCTAGGATCCCAGATAAACAGTTTATAGTTTCCCCTCAAAAAAGTTTGAAATGAATAACAACAAAATGTTAATGATATTAACACTAAGTCCACACTCTAGGACAGGAAACACACTTTGTATTCTGCACTACTAGCTACCGATATCTGCAGGCTCTGCGGCCACAGACTACATATGTAACATGTTTTATTTAGTCTTATCATGGCCACATCAGCACTACACAGGTGTAGACTTTCTTGTCCTTATTTCCGGAACAGTACAGCACGACAAGTATTTACACAGCATTTAAGTTGGGTTAGGTATCGTAAGTAACCAAGGCCGTGTGTGTGTGTGCACTGTTTTATACAAAGAGCTCAAGCATCTGAGAATTTGGTATCCTCAGGGAGGACCTGCAAGCAGTTCTTCTCAAAGGGAAGACTATTCTAAACCCTGTTCTGTTAACTACCCCAAATCACGTCCAGCCTCATCTCCAAACAAACTTTATTAAATTCTGCAGGAAACTGGCTGCCACTATCACACTTTAATGATCAAACGTTAACCAAAGAATGTAGCTTCCCTCCCATTATTAAAGCCACAAGGTACACGTAATGCTGACAAGGTAATTTCCCTTTCCCATGTAGCATTTAAGCAACATTGGAGGCATTGCTACATGTATGCAAAGTCAATCAGTTTTTAGGGATGACTACAAAGAGCAGGGTCCTGTCTGAGGTTTTGTTGCTACTCATTTCGTTCTATATGGTTCCATTTTTATTTATATATATATATATATATTTTTAAATTGCACATGTGTGCTTGTCTCAATTATTCTTCTCTCATTGTTGAGACAAATACCAAACACTCAAAAGATGTCAGGTAGAAAGATGGAAAGGTTTTTTTAGTTCACAGTTAATGAAGGTTTCAGTCCATACTCAGCTGGCTCCAAGGCAGCGTGGCAGAGAGCAACCTTTCACAGTGGCAGCAAAGAACAGACAGAGCGAAGGGAGTGGCAGCAGCTCAGGCCACTAGCTAGCCTCTCTCCCTACTTTATATTATAGTGCAAATTACCTGCCCCCAGGTAAGTGCAGGATCCACACCCACAATAATCAATCACAAACTCCAGAAGCCACCCCATGACTTCTTGTGTGGCTTTTTTTTGTGTGTGTGGGGGGCAACTGGACACAAATGATAACAATGTACTTTATCTTTATTAACATATATTATCTACATATATGTTCATGACTCAAATGATGTAGGCATGATTTTACTTATTTTATTTTTTTGTTTTTTAAAATTGCATTTCTTTTTTTTTAAGTTTTGATTTTTTTGGGGGGGGTGCAGGGTCTCATTACACAGCTCAGACTCGTAGTGATCCTCCTGTTTTCAGGCTCCCAAGTGCTGAGATTATAGGCCTGTGGCACCACGCCCAGATTCCATCACTGGCTCAGCGCACCCAGGAGCAGGTCCCCGGGCTTATCTAAGCAAATGCTTAGTCCACTGAGCTATACCACAGGCCCTTCCTTTTATTTTATTTTGCGGAGTAAAACCAAAGAAAAAACAAATAGCAGAGACAAAGACAGAAACAGGGTAATATACAACAATACATATGTTACAGATTTTTAAAACAAGAATAACTAACAATGATTGTTGTATTATCTATTTTTATCATCAAATCTGTTACTCAGATTAACAGATATAGTTAAGCAAGATTGGACAAATAATTGAATATTACCACTTACTTTCAAGAAACCTTAACTTTTTTTCTTGTCGTTTTTGCTACTGTTTTAAAAATTGATTTTAATGAGTGTATAATAAGAGTTGATAAGACATATGCCTTCATTATTAGTGAGTCCATGCTTCTGGGAAGTGGCCTGAGTGTACTAGTCTTCTAGTCAGAGGGCAGATGATGGAGGCTACTCATTTTTCTAAACACTGCTAAAACTTATGACACCCACTCCTTGTGGAATAATCACACCCTCTGCTTTTGTTTCCAGTGAGGAAGCTGTTGTGAATAACTTCAAAGTTCTGGAACCTAGCCAAGACTGGACTTTTGGTTGTTTTACCTCACTATCTGAGGGTCTAAGTGCATTTTACTGTGTTACTTTCCAGCAGGAGTGGGATACAACTCTGCTGTTTCTCTTATCTTTTTAGAATAATTTCCTGTCTTTGTGACACTTTAACAGCTTTATTTGTCCTTGTCTTTCTCTAAAGCGCTCAAGTCCCTGCATCTTAAAATTCATCCAGCCACCTTTTCAGTACTTAAAAAAAACTTCAGCCTTTGTTAAGCTACATACTCAAGGCCACCCATTCACTATGTGTCCCTGGGCGGTGAAGGCAGCATGGAATTGGGGCTCTAGCACTGTCCCCTACGCTTGGCATTAGTAATGGAAAGGTAAATGTTCCCTCAGTTCAGCACACCTGGAATGCAGCTGCCTTGAAATTTGAAAGCAGTAGTTTTTTTTTTTTCTGCCCACAAATGTCTAAATCATTTATGTATGTGAACTTTTCTTTATTCTAAAGTGGAATTCTTAGCTACAACTACTCAGAGAAATCACACATTCTAGTTTAAGGTCAAGCTGTGGTGATCAACACACCAAGACACATGGCTCTTTCGGTGGAGCAGTTTCACAGTTCTCCAAAGCACTAGTAAATACAAAGCTTTACAGAAAAGCAGCTCGTTGTGGACAAGGCTGCCGCAAGCAGATGTGAACCATAGAGGTAAAAACTCCCACAGGGCTGGGACTAAAGCCTCATTTGCAAACCCTGACAAAGAGAGATAAAGCCAAGTAAGTCCAGAGTTGTAAGAAAAGTCTCTGGATTCATGGTGGCTCCTTTAGGTCATCAATGTCAAGACTAGGTTCTTACTGAAGTTCAACTTCCTATGTCCTGGTTTAAATAAAAACTCACGCCATGTTATTTCAATCTGGTTCTTATATTTCTGGTGCAATATGATAGATGGAGAACAAAATATTTTGCTTCCTGCCTGAATATTGAGCTGATTGAAAGAAAAAACGAAAAGAATGTAGACACATGGTAAACACGTGTCAGTTTCGTCACTGATAAAGCTGTTATTTAGCAGATGACGTGTGTCTGTGGGCATCTGGGATTCCAATAAGGAGTTAGACCAGTTCACCCGGATGTAAACCGAGTTGTTCCCATGCAGTTCAAGCCGTTGAACTGTAGGGGACAGACTTCCACCAGTTGGCCTTTGGGCTGGAGCAAATTCCTGGGTCCTGTTGCAGCTCAAATCCAAAGAAAACAAAGAGAAGAAGAGCTTGGTGCTTAGGCCTGCCACAGGTCCCAGAATCACCAAGTAGTGGAAGATGCTTCAGTGCTGGAGAAGCATAAATGTCACACCAAGGAAACTCCCTCTAGGAGGAAGGCTACATTAAGCTGGAGATCTGACAATATTGATCTAGGTGAAAGAAACTCCCAACCTGAAGTATATTTGGGCTAATTCTGAGTTTTCTAACATTGAAGAATGAATTTTAGAAGCAATGGAGGTTAAGAGCAGAATATATTTATTGAGGGGGAAAAAACCTCCAGTCTGATAGAGAGACAGAAGGGGACCCACGTGGGTTGCCAAAGAGCCTGCCTTTTCTAGGGACTTTTATAGAGCAAATCCATGAAGTAAAGCCAATCTAATGGGGAAAACATGGGAACTTGATAGGTGGGCATGAGGTAGGACAAAACTATGGTCAATCAGTATGATTATGAGTACAATTATTTAGAAAAATTGATTAAATTAGAATAGAATGAGGAAGCAAGTCATGTAGCAAGCAGACATGAATACAGAACAGGGGATTTTCTTGGAGGGGGATAGGTTAGAGGCTCTAACTTTTTTAAGGTGATTGATATCTATTTATTTTGTTTTAGTGGAACCAGGGGTTGAACTCAGGCCCTTGCATTTGCCAGGCAAGCACTTATTCTACTGAGTTATCTCCCCATCCCCAATTGATACCTATTTAGAGTCTCAATCCTTGATATCCACCCCTAGGGAGGTATGTGACTGCATTTGTTTCACCTTTTGTCCTGAGGTTTGGTCCACAGCTGGAAGTGCCTATCTCTCCCACAATTGCTAGGTAACTTGTTTTCTGCACTGGCTCCTTCCAGGGTCCAGACCTGACTCACTGCCTATATTTCTCTCCAATTAAGTTGCCTACAACAGCATTTGCCAGTGTAGCATTAATGTTGGAATTTTACCTGGGCTAAATAACTTTAAGCCTTGGCACACTGATGCCTCTAGGAAACAGCCAGAGCTCCTTATTTGCACATATCTTTTCCTTGTGATCTTACTACATCTGTTGTTTACAGTTCAAAACACGGCTGACCCCCTGCCAGGCAGAGACCATGACTTCATCGTCTCTGATCTTCAGCTCCTGGTACAGTGTCTGCTGCTTAGGAAGGATTCCATACCTGCTGGTTAAGCTCAACGGGGCCAAACGACTGTCTTCAGAAGGAAATTGTGTTTGTTCCTGGTCTGATTACAGTTTGTGCATAAACATGGCATCTTAGAAGTAGGAGCCTGTAACAGTCATCTCGGTTTCCTTGTGATGTTTATGGACCAATAATTCTGGAGGAGTTGGGTGGGACTATTCTCGCTTAGAGTTTCTTGTGCTGTTGGATCAGACGCCAGCTTTGGTCACACACAGCTTGACCAGCTGGCCATCCAAGATGGCTCGCTGGTGTCTGGCTGTAGGAAAGATGAGAGCTCAGCTAGAACTGTCAATCAAACTGTCTAGTCTCATGAGAACTAACTTCCAGGGCAAGCCCACAGTGACCTATGGATCTTCCACTAGGATCCACCTCCCAAAGGCTCCAGCCTTTTCCCAGTATTACTACTTTGAGGACTGAGTTCCTGACACAAACTTTGGGGGAGACACAAACCATATTCAAATGATAACAATAACTAACTTTTTATTTCAGAGCGTGTGTAGTGACTTATGCTTAATTATCTTGGCCAAATAGTGATTTCCAAATAATAGAATAGGCGTGTACTCACAATTAGAATATATGGACAGTTTTCCGAAGGGATTTTCTTTACCAATTTCCATTCCCTTAGGCAGCACACAAGTATTCTAGCTGTGCTACAATCCCAGTAACATAGAATATCTTCAGTGTTTTAATTTTGACTATTACAGTGATTGTGCAATAATTATGTTTTTTGCTTTTAATTTCCACTTAGATGATGACTAGTGATTATGAACATTTTTTCCATGTCTCCCAGTTGTTTAAATGTCCCCTTTTGTGAAGTACATAAGTCTTTTTTTTTTTTTTTTAGTACGTAAGTCTTTTGCTCAGTTTTTTAGTGGGCTTTCTGATGCATGCATATTCATCTGCAGAATATGTTTGTACATTATGTGTAATCATACAGATCCAGGGCTTTCCTCTTAATGTCACAAAGGCCCATACCCAAAGCACAGACTGCTGCACCCACCTTTTTTTTTAATTATATGTATATGGTACAGGATCTCACTATGCAGCTGAGACTCATAGTGATCCTTCTGTTTCAGCCTCCTCAGTGCTGGGATTACAGGCGTATGCACCATACCTGGTTTCAGTGGCTGGCTTGGAGTGCCTGGGGTGGGGCTATCATGGTGCCTGTGACAGAACCTGGTTCCCTGCCCTTGCCAGTCAGGCACTTAGACTGCCGAGCTATCTCCATGGCCCTTTTCCTCCCTTTAGGATGACATTTGAGCACCAGGAAACAAGAATTGATGGAATAAGTTTTCCCCTTATTATCCCGCCACTGGACAAATGTCCTGCAAATACCTTGCATGTTTCCACAGAACGTTCCATTGAGCTGTGCAATCGGTTGTCCATACTGAAAGCCAACTGTAGTTGTATCCTTAATCCCCAAAGTCAGGACACACTTCTGAGGCTTTCTGGGTAAACGATGTGTTCTAACTCTGAACATGGGATACAGCACAATTGCAGGTGCTGTTTCTGCTCCAAATTTGATGGATCTCCTTATTGAAAATGTTTTCTTCTCTCTGAAGAGATCTCAAAAAAGTTATGTCAACACCTATGAAAGAAGACAATACTAATATTTGGAAAGAATGGATGCTCCTGTGATATTCAGACTAGAGGTTCTCTTAAGACTGTTTCTTTCCTTCCTAGAACTTAAATTATTATTATTAATTATTATTATTATTATTATTATTATTATTATTATTATTATTATTTTGAGACAGAGTCTTGCTATGCAGTTCAGGCTGGCCTGGAGCTCACTTTTGTAGCCCAGGCTGGTCTCAAACTCACAGTGATCCTCTTGCCTCAGACTCTCAAGTGCTGGGATTACAGGCGTGCGCCACCACAGCCCAGCTCAACTTAATTTTTAATTGACTTGCTTTGACTATCATATTGTCTTTTTAATAAAGAGTTCAAATTTCTCTCTCTAATTTTCACACATTGACAGATAACTTCGAGCATGTGTCTATTGTATTTACAGCACTGTGCTAAACCCCTTATGTGTATCAGAAAATCTTCTACATGACATAGTAGTTATTAGTTCCATTTTACAGATAAGAAGATTGCTCACAACCAGTTAGCAATCTAATCAAGATAATGTAGCTATTGTGTGCTAACACAGAAAGTCAGACCCAGGTCTTTGGGGTTCAAAAATCCTGTTCAATTAATTGCAAAGATTCATAGTTGCACACTGATTGTAGTCCTCAATCCGAACATGATACGTTTCTTGCTAATATCATGTGACATAATCTCAAGGACATGGAGACAGCCACTGTGTTATTCCTTCAGGCTTCTTCTTGGTTTTCTTTTCTATGGGACAAGAGATGAAAGAGGAGGAGAAGTAGGAAGGGGAGGAGCAGAAGAGAGAGAGCAGGAGAAGGAGAATAGTGAATTACTTAGATCAGCTTCCTTTATAAAATACAAAGCAGGAAAATCTTTAGGGGAAACAAAATGCCATCCACCAGGACAGGAACAGATGGCTCAAGCTTAAAAGGAACTAGGCAAACACTACCAGGAACCTGGAGCCTGCTCCAAAGCATACAGTGGGCTAATAAAGGAAAACAAACATTTAGTAACCAGTATTGAATGAGATAACGTGAAAAGAACAGCAGCCATAATAAGAGAGTTTGGAGCAAGGTAGGGAGAACATAAGGGAATTTTATCCATATAGCAGCGTGAGTATAGTCCTGATTTTTTCCACTTGAGGACGTTAAAATCTCTCTTTGATTGCTAGTGACTTGCTGAAGGCAAAGATTGGGATGAAATGACCAGGGGCTTTGAGCTTCACCTACTTGGGTTTACACATGAACACTGCCACTCACTAACTGTATGTCTTTGGAGAGTCAGTTTACTCCGTGAGGCTCAATTTTCTCATCTATAAAATGAGGTTGAAAACAAGTCTACCTGTCGGGTTTTGTGAAAATAGGTGTGAGGATGAGATGACAGTTTACATGTCAGTTTTGTGGGGAGGGAGGAAGCAAGACCTGCTGTGTAGTTGGAACAGAAACCTCACCTCCTACAGGGGCCCCGGCTAACGAGACCCTCCACACTTGTCCTGCCCATGATGAGGGCTGGGTCTTTATGTTCTTCCTCTGGGAGCTGAGCTACATTCAGGGAGAATGTGTGGCTTTTGGAGAGCTGGCTGGCTCTTGCTGGAGCAGATTTCCCAAGAGTAGGGAGAATGAGTGCTTCTCCATGAAGGGAGATCTGAGGAACGACCCACATCATCCACTGCAGTCAGTGTGTCCCAGTGCGGAATTTAGTGGGTGTCACCTGATCTTGATGGAGTCTTGTGTTTCACTGTTAGAGAACCACTACTGGGCTTCAAAATGCCCTGTTGTTGTCTTTGTCATAGTTGTTCAGAGTACAAGATGCAGACATGATTTCTTGTCTAAACATCATTAGTACAGATCTTTCTTTTCATTGCACAAAGAGAAATTAGCTGTATATATAGTCCAATAGTTCATGGATTCACCTTAGGTGTACCCTGTCCTTCTTTCCTTGCTAGCTTTTCAGAAAAACCTTGCCACTGAACTCAGAGATGGAGAAATTACTCAGAAATACTAGCTCTTATGGCCTAGGCTCTAGAAATAATTACCTTGGGCAGTGTTTCACATTTCTACTCAGCTATTCCTTGGTCCAGATACTGAAGTTGGGTCTTCAAATGTAACTGGTCCAAACACCTAACAATAGCCAGATGGATTAGGTTAATGCTGACAAAAGATGCTGCACTGGAAGTATTGGTAGAGAAGTCGGATCTTTGCCATGACAAGGTAGAATGAAATAGTGACCTGGTTGGGAATCTCTAGCTAACTGCCACGTGGCACTTCCCACAAAGCCTTGAAGAGAATGTTCTGTTTTGTGCACCGTGTAAATCCTTCTGAAGCATCAATAATGGCTCTGGCTGATGAGTAACTACTGTTTATCGAACCCCATGCACTGAGCTAAGTACGCTCCCTGGCCTAGTTCATTATATTCTCACTGAAATGTATAAGGACCACAGAGAAAAGACAGCAGTGTGTTCACCATTTGTAACCACTGAAAATGAGGCCTAGGAATGACCTATCTAGGCAGGTGTGGTGCCACACACTTGCCATCTCAGCCCTCTGGAAGGCAGAAGCAGGAAGATCAACGAATTGAGCTCAAATTAGGCAATCTAGTAACTTAACATGACCCTGTCTCACAATAACAATATTTTTTCATAAGCAAATGGGGTGCAGCTTCAGTGTGAAGGCCCTGAGTTTAAACTCCAGGACTTCCAAAACAAACAAACAGGAAAAACTTCTCAGGGCCAATGTATTCCAAATTCAGGAAGTCTGACAACATGTATGCATGAATTGTGGCCTAAGGCAGTGATGGTGAATTTTTTTAGATTTTGCAATGATACAATGTATTGGAAGAGGTGTGTTGCATACATGCTCAGTCAGAGCCACGGGCAACCCTGGAGGAGAAGCTTGTGTATTCTGTAGAGGTCTGAGTAGTGTTTCTCCTTAGAACTCATGTCTCAGAGGGTGACCTTATTTGAAAACGGGATCTTGGCAGACGGAGTTTGCAGTTAAAGATCTCAAGATGAAATCATTCTGTATATAGCACAAGCTCCAAATTCAAGACTAGTGTCTTTATAAGGTCAGTAGAGGATATAGAGAGATCCATAGAGAAAAGTCATGAGAAGACAGAGACCAGGATGAGAGTAATACAATTATAAGCCACAGAATACCTGTGGTCTCCCCCAAAGTGGAAGACAAAGAAAGATTCGTCCTTAAATGCTTCAGGGAAAAAGTGGCCCTCCTGACCCTTTGATTTCACACTTCTAGGCTCCAGAACTGTGTAAGAATAAATTTTTTGTCATGGCAGTTCTAGGGGACAGATGCACAGCTAAACTGGGAACCATTGGCCCTTTTCCCTGAGATAATTTCTTACGTAAAACTAAGGCGTTCCGTGTAAATCAGCTGTAGGATCCCAGTGTAAATCACTGTAGAATCAGTGTATGTTTCTAAATCATGACCTTCCCTACTATAATCTTGGTGCTAGCCATTTTATCTGTCACATTTGTTAGAGCCAAAACTTAGGCGGTCACTCAGCTGCTTCAACCTGCTTTCTTAAAATTCTTTTCTCCTACAAACCTCTTAAGTAAAATGCATTCTAAAGTGACTTCAATTGTGAACATACCCTTCATTCGTCCTTGCCATTTGTAAGCCTTCCAAGCCAGGCACTTAGAGCACAAATGATGGCACCAAAAGTTAATACAAGCACCCGGACTTGCCATTTTTCAACGGATTGTGTCAGTAATGTCTAGGCCTGAGAGAGAACTTGACTTAGAAATAGGCAATCACATTAGTAGCCTGAAAAAGGCTAAGAAAAATAGTCTTTCTTACAGCACAGACAATGCCCATGTGATTGGCCCTGTTAAAACATTTGCAGGAGAGCACTGTGACCAACACTCCCTTTTTCACGGAGGCAGCAAAACTAAAACAATGGAAGTGTACAATTCTATCCCTAAAACACTTTGATCCTCAGTGAGCAGAAGCTGGATATAATTAAGGGTCATACTCTTTCACCTTTAGAGAACTTTTCTAGCTGCCTTTGCTTGAATATTAAAGGCCACAGGAAATTGAAATAAAGACAGGTTGATTAACTCGCCCACATTATATACCAGTAACTATAGCGCCTGGATTCAAACTGAACAGAGTCTGACTCGAGTGTGTGCCTTTTATCCATTTACTTCACTTGGGGAATGGATTACATAGAAGCAGAATGAAAACCATGGGATCTGATAAGGTATCATTGTCTTATTGTTATTATCAAAGGTAAAAGACACACAGTTTGAGGGAAGCGGAAGTAACACTGTGGAGGGAGCAGTCTGCAAAACTAAGGAGGTAGACATTAGATTGATATGGGAATTGATTTGATGTAGAGGTTGCAGGCAACTGAGAATTGAGATAAACAGCCCCTATTTTATACCTTGTGAGTAAGGAAATGGTGGTGGGGGAGTGTGGGAACCCAGTGGGGAGAGGGCTATACCTGAGCACAGATATCGAGTCCAGTTTAGGATGTGCCGATTTCAGGTCTGCTCCTGTGAAGGTAACCAGTGGGCACTTGTCTAAATGGTAGCTATGTGCATCCCATGTTTTGTGTATCTCTCCACATCTTCTTAGCTCCTCTTGCCTCTTACTTGACCATGCGCTTGGCTGAGAGCCCCAGTTGCTAGAGTGCTGCCTGTCAACATGGCCAGCCAGTCTGGGGTGCACCAGGCTCTCAGTTTCCATTGTCCCCAGCACCCTGGAAGTCACTTGGGTACTGGACTCCAAGCCTGGCCTGAATGAGTCCAGAGGCTCTGATTTTCCTATGACTGCTGGACTCAGATGAAGTGTTTTGACATGAGACTGCCTCCCCAAATTCCCTCTTAAAATACCTGCCTGAAGCTAGGTTGTATCTCTTTTTTTTTAAATAAATTTTTGAATCTAAGATATGACAGTGTCTGAGAAAAAAAACAAAATGGAAGCGACAGAATTTTCTTAGTCTAAGATTGAGATAAGATCAGATTGCTTAGTGTGTGGAGAAGTAAACATCCTAGGAGGTGAAACTTGACTCCTAAGAAATAAAAAATGAACATCAGCAGACACATGATTTTCCTTCATTATTATTTTTTTTTTTTTGTAGGACCAAGGTTCAAACTCATGACCTTGTGCTTGCCAGGCAGGCACTTATGCCATGGAGCTATCTCCCCAGCCCCTCTCCTTTATTCTTTACAACTGTTCTACAACATAGAGATCCCAACATTGTGCCTGGAGGCTTCTCATGTGAATGAGCAAAATAACTGGGCTTTCTGGAAGTCTGTGACCAAATTGGCTATATCAAGTCTCATATCCCCCTCAGGCACCCCATTTTCTGTTTCTCTCAGTCTTAATTTTGTGGATTGTGCTTCCTACCTAAATGAAGCACATAGTGTTAGACCCCTTCCTGGTGAGCTCAGGTACCAACAGCAGCTACACAGCAGGGATTCTAGTAATGTTTTTTTCAGCAGTCTGATGACAAAAAGAAATCGTTTCTAGAGCAAATGTGATGGCAAAACTCTTAAGGCCTGTAATGTGCCAAAGGTACAGGAGGAAGGGAAGGACAGAAGAGACCAATTGGGTGCTAAGTTGGTAGTAGGGCAAGAGTAATTGTAGTAGTTATGAAATATACTGAGTATTTTGTGCAACACTGACAGTCTTGCAAAAATTAAAAAATATAACTCCAGAATAACAGTTAATTGCCAACTTAAAGAATACAAGGTGAGGGCTGAGGAGATAGCTCAGTGGTCTGAGTGCCTGCCTAGCAAGCACAGAAGCTGGATTCAAGCCGTGGTACTGCATGCAGTGCTGGCCCTGGAACCCTGGGTGCACCTTGCCAGCCACCAAAACCTGACATGGTGCTGCACACCTGTAATCTCAGCACTGGAGAGGCTGAGACAGAAGAATCACAATGAGTCTTAGCTGCATAATGAGTCCCTGTACCAAATAAATAAATAAATAAATATTTTAAAAAATGAATGTAAGTTGACCATCCTCAATCCAACATCCAAAGGTCTTTGAGGGGCAATATCAAACCATAAAGTAGAAAATTTCGCACCTGCACCGGGAATATAGCTCAGCAGCATAAACGCCTGCCTGGTAAGTACAAGGTTCAGAGTTCCATTCCTGGGACTCAAAAAAAAAAAAGAAAGAAAGAAAGAAAATCCTGACCTCCTGACAGGTCATAGTCAAAATGTAGGTATCCTAAAAATATTGTATAAAATTATCATTATGCTAGGTGTACCAGTTACATTGAAACATACATAAATTTCATGTTGTACTTGGGGGCCTCACTCCCAAGATATCTCATTATGCATATGCAAACATTTAAAAATTTAAAAACTCAAAATTCAAAACACTTCTAGTCCCAAGCATTTGAGATAAGAGATTAACATTAGAGACCCTTCAGGAGCGCGAGGACCCATTCTGTTGAAATTCAGATCTAGGGTTGGATTGTAAGTGTAGCCAATTGGAAAAGAGACTGAATGCATAGCTTGCCCAGGTTTCCTATGTCGAAGTCAGAGCTATGATAGGAAAGTAATAAACCTTAAGATCTGGCATGGAGACATTTGGCAGAAGTAGTCTACAGCTTATATCAATAAATTACCCCAAATCCTTCTGGCAGACAAAGGACCGTTCTTTCCCTTGCCAGAGATGAACAGATTTTCCTTGGCTGGAAATTGCATAAAATCTCATATGAATGAGGTCATGTGCAGTATCATGTTGGATTCCAAGTTCTATCCTTTCAACTGCTCATTGACTACAGGCCAATACACAGTCAGAGCTCGGCAAAACCTTAAAGAGGAAACAGAACCTTTTGCATTAAGAAAAATTAGCAAACACGAGTCAGAAGAAACTGCAGCACATGCCTAATCCATACCAGGAGGAAATGAGAGAATATACATGAAAAGTACTGCTTAGGAAGTTAGACTTGGGTACCGAGGAGTGGAAGCAGGATGAAGTGGGGTGAATTCATTGACATGAAAGGAACTCATCCCTGACTCAGGATTTAATGTTTTGTTCTGGGGAAATATATGTGCACCAAAGATGGATCTTAAACCAGTGAAGATACATAGCCCTGGCACACTGATAAAGATTTTAAGCAAGGATGCTGTCTGAAACTAGATCATGTCTTTTCAAAATAGTGTTTTGATTTTTTTTATAATGTCCGAAGAAATAAAATGAAAATGCTAGACTTTGTGTGGTCTAAGATTAAGAAAACATCAGAAGACTCAGAGATACCAAACATTAGGATGGATTTGTATGTAAAACCCAAACCCACCACTCAGCAGTGTTTCCCAGGGGAGTTAGAGGATGCACATTGCCCCAAGGCAGTGACAAATGCACTGGGGGAAGAAGAAAGAGTCCTGAACCTTTGTGAGCCTTAGTTATCCTGGCCGGTCCAGAGTTGGGTATGGAGATGCCACCTTGGAATTAGCTTGTTCTTTCTCAGAAATGAAGTTAACTTATGTGTTACATATGTATTGCTAAATGCATTTATTATTTAAAACAGTTTGAAGGTTCCGTATATCTTCACAAATGTTGGCTGTGTGTGATGAGGGATCTTTCTTGTTTTCCAGTTTTTACATCTACCTTTTCTCCTTTTGTTATTATGGCTTGGGCTTTTCTTACAGTGCTAATGTCTTTGGTTCATTCCTGATTTCAGGGCTGGGGAGATAGCTCAGTGGCATAAGGGCTTGCCTGGCAAACTCAAAGTTCTGAGGTTTTTTTTTTTTTTTGTCTTTTTGAGACAGGGTCACACTATGCAGTTCAGGCTGGCCTTGAGTTCACTTTTGTAGCCCAGACTGGTCTCAAAATTTCACTGATCCTTCTGCCTCAGCTTCCCAAGTGCTGGGAACAAGGTCCTGAGTTTGATCCCTGGTACCATCACCACAAAAAAAAGGAAAAAAGTTTCTTGTTCTTGATTACAATGGAAAAATACTTCAATATTTCATAATTAAGATGATTTTTGCTTAAGAATTTTTATAGCCATTTCTGTTCAGGTTAAGAAAGAAC
>PVKN010022871.1:0-15142 GCA_004027915.1 Capromys pilorides | reverse complement strand
CAGCACACATTCTAGGGCGCATGTTCTGGACTATCTTCTACAGACACACACTGTGTGCACACATAGGAAGACCTCGTGAAGGAGCTTGTTAAATGAGGTGACAGTCCCCTCGCCTCAGCGCCTGGTCCCGTCTCGTGCCCTTGTGTGTTCATCCCCTCTCTGCAGTTCTCTCTGGGAGGCAGCGTTCATGTTTGCTCCTGGCTCGAGTTCTCTGCTACAGTACACAGCAAGCATAGACACCTGGTTGTTAAGCGGTGGACTCAAGGCCCAGACACGGCAGGTCACGTCTTGGCTGTTAGCTGTCCTGCGGGTGCCCTCTTTTGACTTCCCACATCTTTTGCTCGTGCACGTCAGCACATACTTACTGGGCTCTGACCATCAGGCACTGGGGCAAGCACAAGCATCGCCCCTTTCTTTTCAGTCCAAGAGGCAGTCGGACCAAGCAAGTAACCAGACAGTGAAGGTTACTCTGGGTTGCAGATGAAGCCCACACAGCGGCAGAGGTGATTGTGTTCCTGGTGGGGGTGGGGTGGGGTGGCACCGACAGAGAACAGGTAGGTGGTCCAGAACGTGGGGGAGGGGGGCCTGGTGGGCATGTGGGTCACGTGGGTCACTGACACGCGTCGTTTGGGGGCACCCCGGGTCACCACGTGGAATTTGCTTTGTATCATGGAAGCACATTGATGCGCTATTGAAGGATCTATGCCAAGAGTCGTGGCAACTGATTCCATAAACACATTGTGATCTTGTACGGCAAGTAGATTGCAGAGGTAGAAACTGGGGACAGAGAGACCCAGTAGGTGGCCTTTGCTGTGGGCTGAGAGATAGCTGACCTCACACTAGACCCATAGGACAGCTTCAGGGTGTATTTTGGTGGTAAGCTAGAGAAGCCCTTCCTGTCATGGGTTGGATGTGGAGAGGGAGGCAAACATTCAAGACAACTTACTTTTATTTTTATTTTTGGGGGGTATTAGAGATTGAACTCAGGCCCTTGTGCTTGCCAGGCAAGTGCTTCTGCCGCTGAGCTGTCTCCCTGGCTCAAGACAGTGTAGATTTCTGACTTTCACAGTGCCGTGAGTGATGTTTCACTTATAAAATGGACAAGATATGGGCGTGTTAGTCACGAGAACAGTTTTGGAGAACAGAATGCACAAGTGTGCTTCAGAGCTGCTAAGTTTGCCTTCGCATTACCCACACTGAAATAGCCCGTGGCCTCGTGGAGGGAAACCTCGCCTCTGTTTAGAGTCAGCTCAGGAGGCTGGTGGAGGAGGACACAGGGTGAGGCCCCCAGCGGGAGAGGGAAGAGACTGAAGCCTCCCCGGGAGCATCTGTCGTGTCTGCAGGCTCGGGAGAAGAGAGCTGGGGAAGAGCGAGGGGAACCGACAGCCGCGCCCAGCAATTTCAGGCTCCATGTTTGACCTCCCGCCAGCAGAGGTGGTGATGGATGCCCTTTCCGTCCCTGCCATCCTCTTTCTCCTTCAGCGACTGGTCCTGCTCCCCTCTGGCTTCTTGCCAAAGTGGGCAGCCTTGGCCCCGCACAGCCGTGAGTGACTGGGGCCTGCTTGGCCCTACACCTAGGTGAGTCCTCGATGCGCTCTCCTGCGTTTTCCTGGACTTCCTGTCTTAAAGAGAAGACTGCCGCCAGTCAGGTTTCATTCCTTGCTATGTATGCTATCTTATGTCTACAACTTACAGACTTTTCCTTACTGTTTTGAAATTACCTGAGGTCACGGTTAGAGGATGTTTGAGTCTCAGAGTTTTTGTGTTTTTCAGCTCTGGGAGATACTTTAGTATTTCTTCCTCAGTCGTCCCTCTGCTTGCTTGTTTTCTTCTTCTTTTCTCTGAAATACCTGTTTTAATTTACATTAAACATTCTGAGTATTTTAATTCAAAATCTCCTTTTTCTCTCTATAATCTGTCTCTTGTTTCTGACTGTAGGTCCCAGGAGGGTGTTTCCTTACATTTAACTCTCTTCATTTCTGTTAAACTTGTCGGTAGTGGCGTTCATGCCCTAAGCTCCCAGTATATTTTCTTGTACTTTTCTTTCCACAGCAGCATGGTTTCTCATCCCGTGGAGATGGGAGCTGGCACTGTGAGACGCTGGGCAGACTGCTCTGCTCATTCCGCTGCTCTGCGTGATCTCATGCTCCTTGGAGCTGCTCTCTTGCTGTTTCTCTTACCCACCATTCTCCAGGGGCCAGTGTGCACCCCTCACCCCCTAGCCGTACCCCGTAAGGAGCCAGGACCCGGTCTTGGCGTGGTTTCCTCTCCCTTCTTGCTGGGGAGGGTGCAGGGTGGAGCTGGCCTACAGGGCACACAGCAGGGGCCGGGTGAGCGGAGTTGGCCCTACCTGCGCTGTGCTGGGGCTTTGTTCTGGGTCAGCAGCAGGCTTGGACAGGTACAAGGCTGTGTCCCTCCAGGGAGGCTTCTGTGATTGTAAGAACAGGAGATAAGAAGCACAGGGCAGGGCGTGTGGGAGGGCGGCGTGAGGGCCTCGGTCCTGCACGCAGGTCTCACACGTGTCACCTTGATCCATGGTGACTCACTCGGTAACCCAGAAATAGAGCCCCGCCGTGGCCTCCCGGGAAGGGAGTCAGACAGCCCTTACCTTTGGTATGTGGAGGTCCCTGGCCAGCTCTGGGAAAGGCGTTTGCCCTGGTTCGGTGGTGGCTGACCTGTGGCACGCGTGTAGCAGCCTGCAGTTTGCTATCCCGGAAGCTCCAAAGGTGCGCCCCATTGCCTTAGAGCATCCCACTTTGAAACGCACTGAACCTCTGGGTCCGCTCGCCTTTTTCTTCCTTTCCTCAGCTCTGTCATGAACTTAACCTCCAGTACCTCGGTGTTGTGCTTTCAGTTCCTTCCATTAGCAGGTTTGATGCATGCTGGGTGCCGCGCCTGCCCTTGCTGGCCCGAGACTCGTTCATCAGGCAAGGCCCGGTCTTCTCCTGCAGCCTCTCACACCCTGCGTCCCTTCTGTGGACATCGAGGGGCTGCGTGGCTGGGGCTCTCAAGGCATTTGCAGCGCTGTGTCTGCCCCGTTCCGCATTGGTGCGTCCATGGCCTCAGTCGATCAGGAGCAGCCACTGTGGGTCTGACACACACTGTGGACTCCTCCCGTGGCATCACCTTGATACACACACAGTGAGCGCCCAGACGTGGCCTCTCTGCAGCCTGCAGCCACGTTCCTGGTTGTGGACAAGAGCTGTGTTGCGTAGAATGTGCTTGTGTTAAAACAGATCTAAATGGGGGCAATGCGCCAGTGCAGAGTGAATTTGGGGACCAGAGTCTGGTTTTAGATGCAGTCACCTGTTGTGTGACTTTTGTTTCCCCTGAGGTTGGAGATAAAAATCCCCAGTTTGCTTCAAAATTATGGAAACCTAATGAGAACCTATGAAAATGTGGCTTCCAAGCTTAAAAACGCTAGTACACAATAAGGTGTTGTCAGTGTTGTTTTAACCGAGACACATCTTGGTAGTGTAATTTATCACAAGCAAGGCTTTTAAATTGCTTCGATATCCTTGCGTTCGTGTTCTATATAAATGCAAATTGTACATATCATCGCTGCAGCTGGTCTGCAGAATGATTGAGAGTAATATTCATTAAGCAACCTTTATCAGTCACTATTAGATAGGACACACACAGGAATTAAATTAAACTCTTCATGTACTTCCTGCCCTCTTGGACCGTGAGGTTCAGAGGATACATTAGCAGGTTTCTGTGCGGCTGCTTTTTTATATTTATATTTTCTGTCTTTTTGTAAGATTTATATTTTTAATTTAAAAATGAAGGGAAAGGCCAAGGATGTAGCTTAGCAGCCCAGCTCTTGCTGGCAAGTGTGAGATCCTCAGTTCGATTTCCAGTAACCCCAAAAAGCAAGAATAAAGAAAGGGGAAAGGGGCGCTGTCAGCGTGTGAGTGATCCTTAGTGTATAGACACACTGGTCTAAAGCCACGATAGTATTTTAATCATGTAATTATGAGTAAAAATGCTCACTTTGAGTAACCAAATGAGCAAGAAATTAATTAATATAAATTTATGAAGTCAATTTTCAGTGCAAGCATTGAAAGATTTGTTTGCTTTGCTAATTTGTGGTGCCAAGGGATCACGGCCAGGTCCTTCCCACTGAGCCGGACCCTCAGTCCCTTTTTTACTTTGTATGTGAAGCTGCGCTGCCCAGACCTAGCTCCAACTTGTGATCCTCCTGCCTCTGGCTCCCCGAGTGCTGGGATTAGAAGCGTGTGCAAACACACCCAGCAAAAGGTAACGACCATGTCCTTGTAGGGACAGAGCTGTGGGGAGCAGTGTGTGCTTGCTGGAGCTGGCTTCCTTTTTTCAGTATTTATAACACTGAGCTTTTCTGATGTACAGAGTGATGGGGAAGCAGTGCCTGCGCTGGAATCCATCCAGTTCTGAGAGTCATTCATGGCTGTAGCCTAGCTTGTGCCAATCTCTTCAGGTGAAATACAGGAATAGTGGCTGTTTCTAGGTTCACTTTTCCTCTACAAAGTATATAGATTCAGGAGTCACGTTGTCCTGAAGTGAGACCCATTCCATAGTTTCAAGGAGGTTTACCCAGATGAAGAACATGGCGTGCATAAAGCTGCTCACAGAGGCAGTGTCTGTGGGTCTCTCAGGTGTGGCCGCGATCCAGGGGACATTCAGATCATGACGACAACAGCCCTTGGGGAGAATCCGATTGCTGTCTCATTTCATGGTTGTGCTTTAAGTAGTCTTTCAAGTTCATAGAAAATTGAAGCATTTGGTCCTTGCCCTCAGAAGTGTACATTACAGGGCTTCAGGCCATACGAAAATTTAGATTTCAACTTTGTAGAAGTGGTCACTGCATCCTACTCAATAATTAACATACTACCTTTTGATAAGTGATAAAATTATGCTTATTTTTTACTTCAGCAGAGTTATTCATCTGGCATCTCCAAGTTTCAATGCGACATACAGATTTTTTGAAAATACAGTTTGAAACTAGCTGGTTTGCAAAGATTTTACTTGGTTGCTTTTCCGAAGCATGTCTTTCTCCCATTTTCCTTGTGTTTTCTGGTTTCTGCCCCTGTCCCCTTCTCTGAACTGTGGCAAAGCTGCATGCATCATCACTAAATCTGCGTCACCTCGTCTATCCAGAGCCAGCTCGTGTCCTCGGTCCTCGGAGCAGCTGCTGGGCCGCAAGGAGGGCGCCCGAGACGTGGTCCCGCTGCTGGACGCGAAGGAGCTGCTGAGGCACTTCACCTCGGACGGCCTGCCTGTGGGGGAGCTGCAGCCCCTGCCTGTGCAGAAGGGGTACGTGGAGGGCTGGGGCATCCGGCTGACTTTTCAGAACCGTTTCAAGCCGCATTGCATCTGGTGCTCTTGGTTCGTTGCTGCTCTGTGCTGCTTTGTAGCTCACAGTTGCTTTCGGCGCTCAGCAGCTGGCCTTTGGCACTGCTCTTTTGAGGGTTGGGGAGTGGTTGTGGGGCTTCCACACCAAGCTGCGTCTTTAGCTTTTTGTTTGCCTCTTTGTTTGCCTGCTTATTTATATTTTGAGACAAAGTCTTGCTCAGTTTTCCACGCTGGGCTTATGTTGGCAGTCCTGCCTCAGCCTCCCAAGTGCAGGGGTTGCAGGCGCGCACCACCACGCCCAGCTGTAACCCTGACTTACTCTATCATCCAAATGCCCTACCGGCTTGTGATATTGAATAGAAGGGAGATAGAAACAATCGATGAAACCTGATCTTCTTACTTACAGAATTCACTGACTTCTACTTTACACACACAGCACGGCACTTGTTAGGAAACAAGTGCGCTCTGAATTCTAAAGAAAAATATTTTCCAGTCTCTCCTTTTTTGCTTGTGCTTGGCATCATCACTGTCATTTATGCCTGACACTAGCAAAAGCCAGGGCCTTTTCATGGAGGAGGATGGGAAATGTAATCAAAAGCTCTCGATGCTACAGCGTTACCCTTAGGACCTCAGCGTCTTTGGTGTGAATAATTTGCAGCTAATTTCACTTCTGAGACAGTTTCCTCTGGGTTACTGGTTAACACACGCTGGGTAGAATTGTGACACGGGTTACTTGTGAAGATTGAATAATTTGGTCGTTAGCCAACTTCACTCTCCTTGTTAATCCACTGTGTTGGAGAACTGAGGGAATTTAAAATTCTATGTCTGTTTTTTTGTTTGTTTGTTTTACAAAACTTGTGTTGAACTTATACTCTGATGATTTCAGATTTTGCAGGTAAATTTTCAAGATTAATTTGAAAGTAGATATAGCTCACAAATATTGTAGTAGCATTTGTGCCTTTATACGTAGTCACTAGAGAGGGAGCAATTTTGAAATCATCTTAATAATCTTGGTTTTAATATTTTAATGATCTTGACAACATAAAAATTAAATAATTTTGGAGTAATTTTCCTTTTCTCGGAGCTTTGCAAGGGTGCTGCTGACCCTATAGTGTGGAAACCGAGGCTGTAGCGTAGGTTTCCATCTGTTTAATTAATAGATTACCCCCCTTCCAAGTCATGAAGCATGAACGGGCAGCCCGGTGAGTGTACCAGAACCAAATGACTCATTTAGGTAGGTACATTCTGTCATGGTGTCTTTCCACATGCAGAATGGGGAGTCATTCTTTGCGTGAGTCACGGGTGATCTATTTAGCAGTTCCATGTAAGTCTTTGATGTCAGCAAAGAACTGCATGGTTCAGTGTCAGACACAGCTTCCACTTGCGTGCAAGGTGGAGGAGGAACCCTCCTGGCACAGCCAAGACCTGCCCTGAGGGTCTGCCCATGCCCGGAGCCAGCTGCCTGCAAGGCCCTGTCAGATAAAGCACAAGCTCGATGCCTCCGTCTAGGCCAAGGAGGTAACCAGTGCAGATTTATTAAAATGTGCCGTGCAGAACAAGCTAGAAGAGAAATTTATAAACAAAACAAGGTGCGGAGAGGGTGGATCATGCTGCTCACAGGAGCAGTGGGAAGGGACACAAATGAGGTACGAGACGCCCAGCGAGGTCTCTTCTGTATAGCTGTTCATTTTAGTAAAGTCATCCGATCCCAGAGCTACTGCAGTTTGCTCCTGACTTTTGGGGGAGCATTTTAAATAGTTCAAACGATGAAGATTGCGTTTCAAGATTCGTGAATTGGCACATGCTTTGCGTTTTTTGTAATAATCTGCAATCTTTTCAGGCTGCTTTATGTGATTTCCGTAGCAGAAGAGCAGTTTTCCTCACTAGTGTCCTAGGAGGGGCTGTGACGCAGGTTTATTCTGGTGCCTGAGTAGGCTCTCATGCTTTTGCACAGCATTTCCATTTCCGCTGAGCTCACGTCCCTCCCGCTTTGTTCTGCCCAATACCTGTGTAATAACCAGTTGGGCTGTTCTCGTGAACCCAGCAAGTTCTGACCACCAAGACCGCGATGTGCTCTGCAAGGACGTGGTCCCAACCCAGGCAGAGTGACCGAGGGGGCGTAGTCCCATCACAGCGACCTCCTCCTCCCCAGGTGTGACCTGTCCCTGCAGCTTTTGGCATGGAGGGGTTGAGCAGGAAGGCTTCAGGGACCTTCTCCCAGCATCGCCAGCCTGAGGCAGGAGGGCTGCGTGCTGTCTCCGCCTGTTGCAGTTAGGGTTAGGCGGTTGCTCCCCCTGAGGTCACCGCATCGCCAGGCAGCCCAGGCTCTGAGTGCCATCAGCATTATGCTGGGAAGGAAGGAAGGATTCTTCTGTTACCAGAGCCGCAAGTTCACTGGAATTATCCCCCTGCCAAAAAGCTTAATTATTGCCCTGTTTAATGAATCAACATGAATGTAACTTACCCCCCAACAAACCTTCTAGAAATCACACTACCTCCTGAACCTTCATTCCAAATCATCTTGTTCTGACCTGCGCACTGCCTAGGGTAGTTTGGTGCAGTGAGTCATATCCTAAGTAATGCCTAATGTCAAGAGCTGGACGTGGGGAAAACAGAAGTAGCCAATCCCACCGGCCGTCCCCTGCTGCCGTGGCCTCTTGAGGCTTCTGGGTGCACTGTGACCTTTGACCTTTGGCGCCTTGTTCAGAGGCCTGGGTGGAAGGCAGATTGGTGCCTTTAGATTCTTTCTCTGTCATTAAATAAACCTTCAATATTAACAAAAACCCTTTTTTATTTCAGGGACAAGACTTTTCTTTTGACACCAGAGCTTAGTCCTGGGAAACTCCGTGTCTTACCTTTTGAGAAAGCCTCAGTGTGTCATTATCATGGCATTGAGTAAGTTCTTATTTATTTATACTGTTCTGCCCATTGTTACTGTAGCTCCTCTCATGAAAGTGTGAAGAGAGGCTAAAAAATCATAGCCATGGAGATAAAGCCAAGGAGAAAGCGTATCAAAGCCTAAAGAACGACAGCAACAAAAAGCAGCGCATACGCAAATAAGTTGTCATCTATTGAAGAAAATAGTGACTTGGTGCTGAGAAGTTTAACACCCTTTAAATGCTTTCTTGTTAGGAGAGGCTCTAGTCAGCATCATTTTGGCCCCTGCATTACTGCCCTGTCCTTTGCGCTGTGGTCACCTTAATGTTCTGGTCACTAGTTACACTGTGACTGCCTAGAAGCTAGTAGATGGGGTGTGTTCCCTGTTCCACATGCTGATTATGAATACTTCTTTACAAGATCTTAATTGGCCATTCTGGGGGTTCTCTCACCTAATAGTGCTGGCAGTCTGGGAGGCAGGGGCCTGCCTGCCATTTCCACAGGGGCCGGAAGTGGAGTTGCTGCTCCTATATTTGACAGGGATTTTTAAGGTTTCGGTGATTTCATTTTGCAAAATTTTTCACATTCTGAAGTGAACCATTTATGTTTATCCTGATTTTCTAGAAATTAAAATAGTACAAAGCTTGATTCTCCCTGAAAGTACAGGTCCTGGGAAAAGGAAGTAGCATTCTTGTTTTTGAATAAATACTGTTGTTTTGCTTTATAATGTGTCTATTGTATTTCATGAGACTAAGTCAGGAAATCATGACGATCGTATAGCAGGCTGGTTGGTGTCTGTTTTGAGGTGGTAAAAGCCTTTTATTTATTTATTTTTTAAAACCTTTTATTTGTTTTGCCATTTTGCTGTCAGGTGTTACTGTTACTTTCAGATAGCCTTGTTTTCTGCCCTTTTTTTTATCTTATTAAAAATCTGCGGCTGGGAGCCGGGAGATAGCTCCGTGGCACAAGTGCCTGCCTGGCAAGTGCAAGTGCTTATTCCACTGAGCTATCTCCCGAGTCCGTCCGTCCTTCCTTCCTTCCTTCCTTCCTTCCTTCCTTCCTTCCTTCCTTCCTGTCTTTAGTTCACTATAGAAAAGTTCAGTGGGACCCATAAATTTGTGGACTTTGTAAAAGATATGTCATCCTTGACACTCATTTTTAAAATGTGAAATGAGGATGTTGTTGAGGATTTTTTCCTGCAGGCCTAATTTCTTTGTCCCCGTGTGCACATCCGCGGCAGAGACCGCTTCGTACTGAAGGTGCCCACTGTCTGTCTGTCCTCTGCTCCGTCCGGCCCTCCTCAGAAACCAAACACATAGATCTGGCCAAACTCGCTTTTCTTTGCCGTAAATTCATCCCCCTGAACAAGGGCACTGGGGCGGGAAGAACGAAGTCGCGGGGAGGCAGCACCGTGAGGCCACCCGCATCTGTCCCTGGGTTTGGGTGCGCGTGGCGTCGGCCTGTTCATGTGCTGCACGTAGCGGGGTAGAAGCAAACAGTCGAGGGAAATGTTAAAGCAGACACAGACCTCACGGAGCGAGCCCTTTGTGCTTAGGTTGCCTTGTGCCGTGAAAGCCCCAAGCCCTCGCTCTCCTCTGATAGAAAGGGCTGTTTGGAAACGAACACATTAGCTGCCTGGGTGCCGTGGGTGTTCCTTAGCTAAGGCCCCGTGCAGTGCAGGTGCTACTGGGGCGCTTCTGTTTCACATGTTCGCAGCTCCCACCTCCTGCCCCTCCTGCCCCCCTGATGGGAAGCGTGTTGTTTTCTGCACAGCAGGATAACCTCTGCTGTCCTGGTGTGGCACAGCCAGCCTTTCCCTACGCTTTGAAAAATTTCTTTCATCTATTCCACGCAGTGTGGCACTTCTCCCCTGGATTCATTGCCACTGCCTGCTATGTGATAGTATTTTATCTATCTTTTTTAGTTGCGAAACAAAAATAGCTTTGTTATCTTGGGGCATTTTTCTGTTAGGACCATAAAACTTTGGTTATTGCTTTACAAGAAAATGTAGGACTGTAATCATTCATCCAGTAATAAATATATAACTAAAATCAAATCTATGCCATTACTCTGTTTCTTTCCTAATTTACAAAGAACCTTTTTGTTTCCATGACAGATCATAGTCTAATCATTTTAAGGACAATTCAAACAGCAATTAAGTGAATTCATACAGTACAGATAAGTACAATGAGGGGCTGTTACCCATAGCTGTGGTCCAGAGACAACTGCAGCTTAGGAACAGAATATTAGGGCAGAAAACACATTCTTACAATCAAAATATACTTCTTTTCTGCCCAGATTCCCTCTGTCCACACTGATCAGGCATCTCATTGCCTCTGACCAAGAACTTTCTAAAAATTCATAACTCTTAATTTTACTCTAGAATTTTGCTCTAGAATTCTGATAGAAGTCAGACTCATCATTCATGCCCATAGTTGCTGATTTTTAATGAAATATGTTTTACTAAACAACATGCTAGAGAAAGAATATCAGTGAATGGGGGACCTAAATTTTTGGCTCCGACCTGCCACCCGTGGACACTGTCACTGAAGCGCCAGCCTTCTCACAGTGCCAGTAAGCTGTCAGCTTAGCCTGGAGGTGTTTTGAGTCCTGGTCCGCATTAGCGAGCCTGTGCCGACTTCCTAATTGTGTGTATTCAAGATGCACGTAGGATGTGATGTTTTGGTCAGTGTACAATAGTCCAAGCAATTAACAATGCCATAGCCTTCCACAGTCGAATGCTGGGGACTAGTTCTCACTGCAGACCAATTCAGTGAGAGACTTTTGACATGGAGCAGGTCCTGTTAGTGTACTCTGAACCTAGTAGCGAAGGCGGTGGTGATGGGTTCGTTGCCCGTTTTGCACACCCAGGCCCACTTCTGGGTCACCTGTGCACCCAGTCAGGTGACCCCTGCAGCGGTTCTTCCAGGCAAGGCCACAGGAATTATAAATCTCATTCTGCAGTGAGGCAAAAGAAGCAGAGATAAAGCCGCATGGCCCAGTTCACACAGCTATTAAGTAGATGAGCCCAGATTTAAGTCCAGGGATTTAATAGCCTGTATTAGATAGCATAGTCTGGAGTCTTAGAAATCCAATACCTCAGTGTCAGATTGGAAAGATAAAGTTTTTGAACCCTTGGTCAGGCAGTCAGATATGTGGGTAATGGTGCACTCCGTGGAAGCTGCAGCCCAGAAGTCCAATTTGAGGGGCCATGTTGGAATTTTACAGGAGGAGGAGGAGGGGGACAGGTCACAGTGAAAGGAGTTAACTTTCAGCGCAGCTCATGTGTGAGCATGCGCCTGTCTCCCTGAAGGGCTGGAGGAGAGGGAAGACCTGTGCGCGGCCAAAGAGCTTCTCACGCGCCGTTTTTCCAGGTGCTTATCTGTTGTGCTTAGCAGCTTGGAGTTTCTCTGAACCTAGAAACATGGGATAAGCTAGCGGTTCATTGAATCCTGAGTCAGATTCAGCTAGAAACCAGATCTCCAGGCACGCAGAGCGTTTGAAAGAAAACCTGTCAGAGCGATGAGGATTTATCCTTAGCAGAAAGTCAGGACGCTCAGAGCTGCTCGGAGAAATGGTGTAGGACCTTTTTATACTCTTAATCTCTTGAAAATGAACTCACTGTTTTTCATGGAAGTCATCATTTCACCTTGGTAGAGATCAGTGGTGCTGAGACCGACGCTCCTGGTGTTTTAAGGAGCATTGAAACAGCAGCTGTATTATTTTGAAAGGACTCACTTAAGGTGTTGCCCAGAAGCCCAGTCGAGGAGAAATCGGATTGTGCTTTACATTCTTAAGTCCTTGCCCTGTGCAGAACACTGAACTTGCGGGGAGGCCGGCAGCCCCGGGCCTGCAGACATTTCCGGGGGATTGGAGGGCTTGGAGCATGCGTCTCGCCGTTTCTATATGCAGGAGGCAGCATGCTGCTCTCCTAGATGCTGTCATTGTCACGCTCTTTGGCCTTGTCCAGGTATTGCTTGGATGACCGGAAGTCCTTAGAGCGAGATGGAGGATTTTTGGAGCTGCAGTCTCGTCTTATTCGTTATGAAACGCAGACGACCTGCACCAGGGATGGTTTCCCTGGGCCCGCAGTGCTGAGCCCAGCCCCATCGCCTGTGGTTCCAGAGCCGGGCAGTGGCCCTGATGGAGAGACGCTGCAGAGCGAGCTCCAAACCAAAGCGTCCCGCCTGAAGCGGAGGTCCAGCGACCTGAGCTACCTTCGTCCCCCCAAAAGGTGAGGCTCTGAGTGCCCAAGGTGGCAGCGTGACCATGGGCACTGTGTCGGGGTGGGGCCTGTTTTCCTGGTTAGTCTGTTATAACTAAGCTCTCTCCGCATGGATTTCCATCAGTGCCTTCAGGAGAGGGAGTGTGCATTTATCGTGAATGTGGATGATGGTGCTTGGGAGGTGTGGAAAGAGATGACTGGGAAGCAGCGTGCTTCTGGTGCACTGTGCTGGAGAGCGGGCGGGCAGCCCCAGGACCCTGGCCTGTGGGGTCCAGGCTGGGGTCCTCCCGGGAAGAGGTACCCATGTGGAAGTTGTCCCTGGCCCTGCGCCCAGCTTCCTCTGCTTCGGTTTCCTACCTGGCACCATTGGAAACCCACTTGCTGCATAGAAAGTGTAATTTTCAAGCCCACATAATTAGTACATCCTATGAAACTTTTTAGGTACATCTTTTGCTCACTGAATAAAATCTCCAGATACTTGCTCAGAGCTTAGAGGTTTATGAGAGAAACACTCCAATTTCTATCGATTTTGTATATCTTAACAGCTGTCAAATTTAGGCCCTCGGTGCCTCAACCAAGTCGTAAGTTTTTACTGTATGTATACCTTCAGAAATCCACAAGTAGGAAACGTGAAACTTCCACATCTTTTCTGAACACATAAAAATAGTAGAAGGCTTTCTTTGACATGGAATGACTAAATGATTTTTTGAGAACTTTGTAAATTCCTGGTACTTTTTCCATCTGATAGACAGCAAGTGCATTAGCATGTAGGATACTGTATTTTAACTATAGTTTCTGCAATGTGCCTGATTCATATTCTTAAAGAGAAAGCGCTCAGAGCTCCAGGTTAGCAGAGAAGGACGGGAGGGAGCTGCCTGGGAAGGGAGCCTTGATCTTTGGGAGCAAACGTGAACGTTTTGGAGACATGGAAGCAGCAGCAAATTTTAGTTTTATTTGTGTTTTTTATTTTTTTTTATTTTATTTATTTTTTTTTTTAATTTTTTATTTATTTATTTATTTATTTGCTTGTTGTGTTTGTTTGTTTCTTTATCCACTCTGTGGCTGGCCCAGCCTGCCCTGGTGGTGGGGCTGGTGCAGCATGTGGTGCCGGGGATCGAACCGCAGTCTCTGCAGTTGCCTGAGCTTTCCTAAGCAGGCGCTTTAGACCACTGAACCATCTCGCCGGCCCTATTTGTGTTTTTTAAAACATTGTCTTGGGCCTGCCTGATAGCTCAGTGGACTAAAGTGCCTGCTTAGGCAGAGCATAGTGGCAGGGGTTTGATCCCCAGGTGTGCTGTGCTGGCTCTGCCCCCAGGGCGTGCTGAGACAGCAATTGAGACTGGGCGTGGTGGTGTGCACCTGTAATCCCAGCGCTTGGGAGGCTGAAAACAGGCGGGTCACTATGAGTCTGATCTACGTAGTGAGACCCTATAGACCCTGTCCTAAATACAGAATAAATAAATAAATAAATAAATAAATAAATAAAAACATTGTCTTGTATTTTGCATGGGCAGTTAGTGGCATAGGCACCATAAGAGACAAAGTTCATTATTAACATTCTCTTTGAATTTGCGCATGATAGCACATGCCAGTAATCTCAGCTCACCAGAGGCTGAGGCAGGAGGATCACCATGAGGCAGAGGCCAGCCTGTGCTCTGTAGTGAGTTCAAGGCCAGGCTGGACGACATAGTGAGACCCTGTCTCAAAGAATAAAAACAAGTTTTAATAGACGAGTGTAAGTGCTTGAAGGTGAACACAGTGTAGGGCTCCACCTCGCACGCCACCGCTAGTAGGGAACGCGTAGGAGTCCTGTGCGTGGCTTTCTCCCAGGGGAAGTCCTCGGCTGCCGCACATGGTCTCCAGGTGCACCCATTTGCTCATTTGGAGACCTGAAAGACCCACTTCAGGAAACACTGCCGATTGCTTATTTGAGGCAGAGTAGCAGAGCCTCTGCCCTTCCCGAGCGTGGGTGTGGGTGCAGCTCTCACACTATGGACTCGTGGGATCCACGCTCTCGGTTTTCCCCTCACCCTAGGCTCCAGAATTCGGACAGCTCAGACGCGCTTCTGCCCCAGCCAGGTGGCAGCGGCCGGCGCCATGCAGCGGCAGCAGGGAAGCCCCAGTCATCAGCCGTGATGTGCCCTTCACTCCCAGGTCCTGGCAGCAAAGCCCCAAAAGTCACGAGAAAGGCTGGCTCTGGCCACAACAGCACCCATGAGTCAAAGCCATCGAAGCCCACGAAGGAGTCCAGGTCCCAGAAGCACACGCGGGTAAAGATTTTCCGTCACCCTTCCATTCTCTATAAGAAGTTCCTTCCTCTGAACCTTGTGTAGCGTATGTCTAAAGATCATACGGCTGAAAGGAAATAATATCTAGAATTTAAATCACTCAGTTAGGGTGATGGGCAAAGTGAGTAGGGGGATAAGTGACACAAAGTTAGCTAGACACTGATTATCCTTCACATGAGGTGGCAGAAGTAAGCTTGGAATTAGCTGGGAGGCAGAGGCAGGAGGATCACAAGTTTGAGCCCAACTTGGGCAACTTAGATACTCTGTCTCAAAGTAAACTGTAATAAAAAGAGTAGGGATGTACCAGTGGAAAAGATCTGGGTTCCATCCCCAATAATAAGAAAAGAATAAATGGACACTGCTTTAAAATTTTCCATAGTAAAAAATAAATGCCCACTTCCGTATCCCCACTGTGTGTAAC
>PVKN010022870.1:0-15003 GCA_004027915.1 Capromys pilorides | reverse complement strand
ATTAGAAAAATATATCCAATCAATAAAAACTCACATTTCCGTTAATTGATTCCTAAATACTGATATCTGTGAACTAAGCTAATGATAATTTCCATTAAACATCATAATTCATTTCATTAGATGAAAACATTTGCATTTTAATTTGCTTTATTTTGATGTGTTTATTGAGTACTTATTGAGTGAGTGTTTATTGAGTACTTACTATGTGAAAGTGGTTTCCATAATTTAAATAACATTTTATAAAATATCTAAGTAATGTAAAGATACCATGATTTGGTTAATGTAAAATACAGTATGGGCCAGGGAGACAGCTTGGCAGTCTTAGTGCCTGCCTGGCAAGCATAAGGACACAAGTTCAATCCCTGGTACTGCATTCCATGCCAGTCCCACACAGAGCAGGCCACCGAAACCAGGCATGGTGGTGTATGCACATGGCAATCCCAGCATTGGGAAGGCTGATGAGTCCGTGCTATAGTGAGATGCTGTACCAAATAAATAGCTCAATAGTGTTGTTGTGCTTCTTTCTCCCACCCGGGAACTAAGACTTCTAAACTGGAAGAGTATAAGGTGGTGGGAACAGGAAACAAAAATCTTGCTAGTAGATCTCTAGGGGTTAATAGCAAGTCATATCATTCCCTCTTCCACCCCTTGATTCCTGAACTTATGAATCGTGGCTATAGGAGACATAGTACCACATAATGGACGCTGATTCAAAGCACATGAAATCTTTTGAAGAACCCTGCCCCAGCCCTATAAGCTGTTGTCACCTAGCTGGCACTGTATCTGTGTCTTCAAAAGGCCATTCCATTTTCTGTCAATCAAGCTTCTTCTGGATGGTGAGGAACATGGCAACACCAGTGAATTTCATAAACACAAGCCCACTGCCTCACTTTTTAGGGTATAGATGTATTCCTTGGTCAGAGGCAATGCTGTGAGGAATTCCATGGCGATGGATAAGACTTTCTGAGAGCTCACAGATGGTAGTTTGCACAGAAGTATTATTTGCAGGGAAGGCAAATCTGTATTTAGAGTAAGTATCTATGGCCCTAAGAGCAAAGCACAGTACTTTCCATGATGGAAGTGGTGCCACCAGGACACAGGCTCTCAGTTCGTGGAAGGGTGCTCTGGTGAGGATTCAGTATCACAGGGTTCTATCTTAGTTACTTTTCTCATTGCTGAGACAAAATACCCAGCACCCGAAGTTAAAGGAGGAAAGCTTTCTTTCGGCTCACAGTTTATATGAGTTTCAGTCCATAAATGGCTGGCTCTGATGCAGGGCTCCATGGTAGAGGGATATCAGAGAGAAGAAACAATTCGTGGTGGGCAGAAGGTAGCAAGCAACAAAGTAGTGAAGAAGCAAGTCTGTGCAACCTTATCATCTTCCTTCTGCCCCTTCTCTGTTCTATCTAGCCTACTGAGCTTAGGGTCAGTGCAAAACCACACACAGTTAATTTCAGCATCACACACGGTATGTCCAGCTACTCCAAGAAATCCCCACCAGTGACTGCATGAGGCTTTAGGGGGACATCTAGACACAAGTCAGAATATTCAACCATCTAATTCCTCTCAAATCTTTTTGTAGGATGCCTTTCCTAAAATCTTTCCATGCTACTGCCATTTTTTAATTTAATTCACTCACAATTTCTCTACTCAAATATTTAAATGTCTTCACTGTATCCCTCAAGCCCCGGCTACTCTCCTGGTCACTGATGGAACTTTCTTGTGACTTTATGTGACATCACTCCTAAATTGGAGGTCCCCAAGGGGCACCTTTATTAATTATGTAAAAAAAAAGAACTAAGGTGCAAAAATGTGTTATCTTTGTGCTTGAATTATAGAATCTGTCATTGAATCTCTCTGTGCTTCTGCATTTCTCTAATGTGAATGGAGGACAGGGATTTGGGAACTGTCAACAGTCGTTGCACAGGAGTGAGGAAGGCCCCCAAAGTGGAGACTGGGACTCTTCAGACTGCAGCCTTTAGGCAGTCAGCATCTTCACTGATTTCCAATGCAGAAAACCAATTTTCACAGCATAAAGAAGAATTAGAAAGAGGTTTATTAGGTAAGAATTTAAAAGCACACAGAATGTAGATCTTCAAAAGTGATAAAGGAATATTGTGACCATGAGCTGGGCATTCACATGCAAGTTTGGGGGAAAGGGTCAGGGCCCATTTGTAGGGGATAGCCACAAAGGAAAAGAATGGTAGGTTATCCTTAAGGAAAAGTTCCATTTTGTAGGGAAAAAGATCCATTTACAGGTAAAAAGGAACGGCCATGGGCCATTTAAAGGTAACAAGAAATCGAATTTTTAACAGGGTTTGTACTCTGAAGCTGCATATTTTAATTGAAATTTCAGTTTTAAAATTATTTTTCTTGCCTCCTTTCTATATTTTTTCTATTTTAAAGGCATGTTCTATGTTTCCTTTGCAATACTGATAAAATTTGCAGTCAAATTATTTGTCATTTTCTTGCCCTAAATTGTAAGATCTCCAAATAAGCAAATGATAGTGGCAATCATTTCCTTTGCTTGGTTTGAGTTGCTTTAGTTTGGTTTGATTTTGTTTTACTCTAATTATATAATGTGAAGCCAAAGACTAGCTCATATCCTGAAAGAATGGTGTAAACTCCAGACTGATGTCTGGAACTAAAGACTGGTTTTGCAACCTAGCTACAGAGACAAAGTCAGCGGAATCACTACAGCTCAGTATATGCACAGCGTGTAGCTTGGCAGTTTGTCTGCTTCTGTAAATGTGTACCTGCTTCCCAAACTGTCCACATTACTCCTGAAAGGACTAGAGAGGGTAAAAAGAGACACATAGGGGTGGATTAACAGCAAATGTTGTCTACATGTTTAGACATGATGGTACATCATTTTGTTGTTTGCATGATAAAAATCTGAGTGAATTATGACATATAAGTATGAGTAATCATTTGCCTGAAGTAGTACTAGAAAGGATTTAATTTTTAAATCCCTTAAGAATCAAAGAGAGATACAGTGCCAACCACCAGGAAGACATCCTTACTTGGAGGGAAAGGCAACAGACTGGGAGCCAAGTGCGCCCACTGTCAGGAAGTAAAGTGAAAATATCAACTTAACACAGAGTAAGTAAGTCAATATACCTGGTGTCCAAAAAGCCCATGCAACTTCCACACAACTTTTTTATAGTTTTTGTTTCCATTTGAAAGTTGATTTTTGCTATACAAAGTGACTGACAGGGCAACAAACTTCATATTTAGAACCCTTAAAAGGAAACGAGGGTCCATCAAATAGCTCAGCAGATTAAAGCACCTGCAAATAGGTGCAGGGTCCAGGGGTTCAATCCTATGGCCTGCTGTGCTGGCCCCACCCCCAGGGTGCGCTGAGATAGCAATTCAGACTAGGCATGGTGGCTCATGCCTGTAATCCCAATTCTTGGGAGGCTGTAAGCAGGTGGATCACTACAAGTCTGATCTAGTAGTGAGACCCTGAACACCCAGAGATCCTTCCCTGAAAAAGAAAAATAGAAGGAAACAAACATTGTTTAGAAGGACTGTTCTGATGTTGCTCAACCTTGGTTTAATAATTTTAAAATTCAGAGCATTCTGGAGGGAAATGAAATAAAAAGGAGATAGAGTTAGAGGACATCAAGACCATATGAAGTAGGTTTTGTGTTTTAGCAGAATGCGTAAATCTTGAAAGACTTCCTGGCTCTATCACTTTTCATGTTGAAAATTCAGTCTTTGATTTCCTTTTTGCCATTAGTCAATTAGTTTCTAGAATAGGTGCTGTCAACCTACTATCTATTAGCTCCACATGAAACTAGTACTGGGTGGAAAGTTCATATCATGAACTCAAAAATGTTTATGTATGCACACATGAACAGTTTACTTAAAAAGCACCAATAATCATAATAAAATTGCCATGGTGGTCACTAAACACAAAAATGAGTTTCTCATTCCTATTTAAAAAGATAAATAGCCAACTCTGCACTACTACACCTTTATAGAAATATATTTTATATAAAGATAGAAGTTATTGATTAAAAATTATTTTCAAATATCCAGTAAAAGAAACATAGAATTGTAAAATGTACTGTTGCAATGCTAAGCTAAGTGGGTCAACTAGAACCATAGTGACAGGGACTTCTCTTCCTCCTAAAAGGGCCATCACTACCAGTGTTCACAGAAACCACACAGTAAGAATCTTGCTTGTTATACGTCAAAGTTAAATATTCTGTAACTGGATGGTTGGCTTCCATCTTATCTGATCTTACCAGGCTGCTCGTATGGCAAACAAAGAACTGAACAGAAATAAGCAGTGGTAAAGTAGCAAAAAAGGCAAGAGATTTATTAAAAACAAAGTATACACTACAGAGTAAGACTTCACCAATGAGAAAACTCTAGAGTTTGGTGCAGAGCAGCCCCTAGTAGTGAGAGTATTGTACCATGTACAATATATGGTACAGAGGAAGGGAAGGGTCCAGAGAAGGCAGCTACCATGAGTGCTGGGGTTGGCTTCTCCTCTGCTTTACTGGAATTTGGAGAGTGATTAGGAGTGGGAAATAGGGTTTTCTCCAGTTAGCTGTAGTCTCCACCCTCAAGTTGGGACGAGGAGTCTTTGGATTGATATGGGCACAGTCCCAACCTGCATGGCTGCCACAGCTCACCAGGAACATCAAAACTGCTAATGATAATGTAATGCCTGTGGACTCACACTTGTTTACTCTAAGGGACTTAGAACCCATGTTCCTCCAATCACATCAGATACAAAGGGTGTATAATAAATGCAGAAGCATTATATTTTTAGACTCAGGTCAGGATGGTGAGGAAATATGGTAAGGACAGATTCCTACATCAAACCTTTAGTTAGATTAAGAGTAAAAAGAGACGAAAACAACAAAATTATAAATAAAGAGGAGACATTACAGCTAGTGCCTCAGAATGTAATGGATCATAAAAGACTACTAAGAACAATTGTACAGCAACAAGTCGGAGGAGCAAGGAGCAATAAATACATAAATTCTTAGAAACTAGGAAAGCTGAATAATGGATAAATAGAGAAGTGGAATTGGCCAATAAAGAAGAACACTGAATCAGTAATTAAAAATATGAACGGTCAAAAAACTCAGTGAAGATTAATGAGTTCTACCAAAAATTTAAACAATTAATGCTAGTACTTCTCAAATTCTTTTAAAAAATAGAAGGTACAAGAACATTTCCAATCTTATAAGCAGTATTAACTAAATAATACATGATATAAAAATGAAATTGGAGATCAACATTCCTGATATACATAGATATAATTATCCTCAATAAAATATCAACAAGCTCTATTCAAAGGTATATTGAAAGGATCAAAATACATGATAAATGGGATTTTTACCTGAGATGCAAGTATGAATCAACATATGCAAATTTTTCAATGTGTTGGTAACACTGACAAAATATATATGGTCATGATAATTGAGACAAATTTATTTATAAAACACAAAACCATTACCAAACACTCTCATTATATTATGTATAGAAGAAATGTACTCAACATATTAAAAGCCAGACCTGTCCAGAACAAAGCAAGTGACATTCTCAGTGGCAAAATACTGAAGATTTTTTTCCTCTATGATTAGGAATAAAATGAAGGTACCCATTTTTACATCTATGCAGGATAGTCCAGAAATGCTAGTCAGACTAGACAAGAAAAAACTTAAGTTAAAAACTAAGAGGTATTCAAATAGAAAAATAAAAATAACCTGTGTTTTGATGACACTATCTCATTTGCAGATAATTTTCTATATATAATTTTTCTCATATGTAGAAAATTTTAAAGAATGCACCAAAAAATTTTGTTAGAAATAATTAGTGAAGTCACCAACACTGTAGCATATAAAATCAGCATATAAAAGTCAGTAAGATATTTATATGCTAAAAATAAGCTATTCAAAAAGGAATAAAGAAAATAATCTTACTTACAATGGCATGAGTGTAGAAAGGTTTCTGAGGAATAAATTTAATCATGGAAGTAAAGGTTCCCTACACCACATACTACTAAACATTGATGATAGAAACTGAAGAAACACAAATCATGGAAAAATGTCTGATGTTTAACCCTGTTAAGAACTTGCCCAAAATGGGATTCTTGTTCAGGTGATATGCTGAAGAAGAGCTCAAGCAATTAAGAGTGACCTAAACAGAGCAATGCAGGAGTGGGTGGGAGCAAAGCAAAGATGCAGTCTCAGATAGCCGCTGGACTCAGTGAGATTTTGTAGGAACAGCCCAGGAGTATGAAGACTCCACAGGATTGGCCCCACCCTGACAGCTGGCACTGGACTTCTGAGTAATTGGCCCTGGTCTCATGATGGTTGGGCACAGTGTGGGCTGTTGTGGTTTGTATTTGTATTGCCTCCATGTACTCACAGGCAGGGCTTGCGAAAGACGAGGCCAGGTTGAAGAACATATTCCTCTGGGGACGAAACCTGGTAGGGTATATTCCTCTCTCTAGTTCTTCCTTCATCTCTCTCTGCTTCCTGGCCACTGTGAGATGAGCTTTCCTCTACCACAAGCCCTTTCCCCATGCTGCTTCTGGCCTGAAGTCAGCAGGCTCTGGATTGAAATCTCTAAAACAAGTGATTAACACAGGGAGGAAGTGTCTGGATTTTAGTAAGCACGCATGGCAAAGGCCAGCGAGATAGCTCTGGCAAGGTCAGTGACCAGGGTGCAATCCCTGGCACCACATGCCACACTGGCCCTGCCCCCAGGCATGCAGACCTGTTGACCAAGTCCAGGCAGGGTGGCACACACCTGTAATCCCGGCGTTGGGAGGCTTGAAAACAGGAGGATCACTAAGAGTCCAAGCTGCGTGGTGAGACCTTGCACAAAATACAAAGAAAAGAAAAAAAAAAAAAAAAAAACATACAAGGTAGCTCAATGATTTCACAGCCATTTAGGATCAGAAAATTCATGGTGGTACAGAAGATGCCCTGTGCATTGTAGGGTGCTCAGGAACACCCTTGGCTTCTGCTCAGCTGACATCAGGAACACCCACTCTTCCTCCAATCGCAAGAATCAAAATGTCCCCAGTGTTACTAAATGTCCTTTAGGGTTCCAAATTTCCTCTGTTGAGAATGACTAAACAAGTGCAAAAAAGCAAAATAAAGGTCAATGAAACAACTGTACTCCTCTGCACCCAGAATAGCGCATCAGCGATGTCTTGTAAGTATTTCAACTGTGAGGTAAGTGAAAGGAATTCTTGAAAAGAATGAACTTACAGTTGATCCCCAGTAAGACTTGTTTTAACAATTTAACTCTTTCCTTATTCTTATTGTTTTGGATGTATAAATACATGCTTCTAATTCAATGTGACACATTTCTCCCTAAATAGTACAGTGTTTTTACAAGTCACAGTGTATCTGTCACTATGGGATTTTGAGACAATGAAAATTATTGTAAGTGCTTGTTGTTGGGAGTGGGGAAAAATGAGAGAGAGAGAAAAAAGTCCATTATCCTAAAACTGGATCAGAGCAGGGGATCCGATTAGATAAAACACCAGGAATTAAAAGAAAAAATAACGTGGGTATAGCAAACAAATTCAAAAGCCGAGCATCAAAATGGCTGAAGAGGAGAAGGGGCATCCTCTGTGCTGAGCCAAGTGAAAGCTGTCCCAACACACCTGTGATCAGGGGCTGATCAGAGCTGGTGTCGAAGTGAGCCCCGCAACGAGTGCTGGAACGAGTCCCAGAGGGCATGGTAAGATGGCCTTCCTCCTGTCTATGGGTGAAAATAGGCATCTTTAAGACTTGCTTTTCATCTTCACTGTAAAAATTCGTGCCTAACTCTTCCCAAGGGCAAAACGGAGATTTCTCTCCACCCTGTGTCCACCATGCCTCGAACTTAGCCCTGTTGGAACATCTACCACGTTGTTTCTTCACTGTCAGTTTGCTTGCGCTCTCTCCCACCAAGCATCGAATGTCTGAGTGCAGGGTATGCTGTTCGTTCAGTTGCGTTCTTCTGTTTTAGCCTCTAGAACAGCTATGCCATTCCACCTGACGGACTTTCTCTGAACACTTGCCACGAATCAGTTACTGTGCTGCAACGCAGACATGGTTTGTTCCAAAGCTTACGCTCCTTCCCACCTTCCTACAATATCAAGAGAAGATGTGATCCCACTTCACCATACCCAAAGGAAGCCAAACTTTCCATTTCCTGAAGAACGAGTCACTGTGTTACCCTAGTGCCTCTGTGCCTGTGTACGGACTATGGTCTGCTTTATCCCTCCAAGGGGAAGGCGCTCCACCATGGGCTTCGTGTCTCACAGCACGAGCATGCCCTGGCACCGCCTGCAATTTTAGTCAGTCGGTGGAAGGATGTGCAGAGTTCAGCACACTGGCCACAGCTGATCACCAATTTACCAGCAGTATCACCCTAAATGAGCTACGTATGCTGAACGCCATTAGCAAACTGAACTCTTTTATTTGACAAACCTCTACTGGATTGTGTGATTTTATTGCTGTTGTGTAAGAACTCAATGCAAATCATAACTAGTACTTCTCTTAAAATTGCTGAAATTTCAGATCTTTCTATTACTAAAATCTAGTATATCATTTCAGCAACATAAGAAATAATAAAAAAAATTGTATTATCCTAGAGAAGTCAAAAGAATTCTGTTATTCTAACAGTCATTTTTCTTTATTTAGATCACCAACATTAGGAACAGGGAACATATTCCAAGAAAGAAACTGCATTTAGCATAGGCACTTATTTGGCAACATTAGTTAGTTCTTTTTATACCCTGGTTTTCCCCTATCTAATATTATCTAGAACACTTACAAAATATGTTGATATTTATAGTTATAATATATTAGTGTTTTCAGTCATACCAATTCTCAGATAACATTAGAGCAATAGTTCGCTAAAATAAGGAAAGTTTTTAATTTTTTTATATATTCCTATTACATATAGCTTATGCTGCATATGAGGTCAGCGTAGCAGACCTAGTACCTAAGATGTGACTCTGAGGCAGCTGTAGCAGTGTGCGTGGGGATATGATATTGTGGCTACTGGGAGTTACGTGCTCTGGGAAACACAGACATTCACCAGCAAATGTCAGATACTCCACTACAACACAAGGTAAAAAGACTACCTTCCTACTGTACCACGTACCTGTAAAGCAGTGTGTTTCTACATAAAATAGAAAACTCAAGGATTTTTTTTTCTGGGTTAGGATTCATCTAACTTATCTGTATATTTTGAAAAAAGCCACCCACCCACATCATAAAGCTGTACTCAAATACACAGCCAGACAGAAATCAACATGCAGAAATCCTAAGGCATTATGAAGAATATGTATGAATGTGCCAAATATTTGTCTGACTATATCATTTTTTTAAAAAAGTTACTCTTAGATGTTAAATGGAAGGGTGTACATTTTAATATTATAATTATATTATTCTAAAGTCAAAAATAACAGTTAAGATGTGGAAGAAAGGTTTACATGGGTTTGAGACATTACAACTATTCTCTAGAACCCTAGTATGAATATTTTTGAGCATAGTAAGTTTATACCAAAAGCAGATCAAAGAAACCTACCAGCCTTGTATATAAAATTGTAGCCCAACTTTCTCTGATGGCAGCATGATACAAGTGGGCATACAGACATTTACAATTGTGTATCCTCATTGCGGAAAAGAAACTTAAAGCAAAATTCTCCTGCATCGATAGATCACATTCGAAGTCCTGCTCTCCAAGTCTGTCTATCCCAGGTTCTAGAGCTGTGATAGTGCCATTCTGTTTCCTGTCAAGTGAGTTTGCCCCTCTGCTAGACAGAAACCATGAAGCTGTCTTGGTCCTTCTTTCTTCCTCATTAATTTAAGTTTTCATTCATTTCTAGCACAGCCCTTTTCATTCAATCAGAATGTAATAATTACTTCTTAAAATTGCTAGCTGTAGACACATTTTAACCTCAAAATATCTTTTTCTTTCCTCCTTATTTCTGCTGTAATCCTCATTATTATATCCATTTCATTCTGTAAAATAATTTCCTAGGAACTATAATACAAGCTCATTGACCCTATAGAGAGAGCTGACTTGCATCCACCCATCCATCTATGGTAATTATACTATCAATTTCTATTAATTCATAGTTCATTTAAAGGAGTAGTTTGGCACACATGCCTTTGGCAGATAGAACAACCAGAACTATGAGATCCAGGGCAGGCCAGCCCCAGTGCATGGGGGCTCACACAAATTTGGCAGGCAGACCAACAGGAATGAAGCTGGAGTATACACCATATTTCTAGGATATAACATGGATACAATCACAGAACTGTAAGCACCAAAGCTACTTTGCTACTCTTATCCTCCCTGTTTGCCAGACTGGCTAACTTTTTCCTGTCTTATTGCAAGTTGTCTTATTTTGTTCTGTTGTTCATGGTTATTTTTGGTTTTAGATTTTTTTCTCTCCTTTCTTGAGGACTTTTTCCTTTGTTTTTATCCTTTATTTTCTGTTCTCTTCTTTTTTTCCTTCTCTTCTTTAGCTGTTCCAGTTTCTCCGTAACTTTTTTTAAATTTTTTCTATTGATCCTCTAAATCTTCAAGTGAGTAAACACTGTCTCTTCCCCTTCTGATTGTTCTTTCACACTCTATTTCATTTTCTTTCCTTCTGATGTCCTCCAGTTACCCAAAACTCATCTGGACATTCTTGACCCCTAAACTTCATTTTACTATACTTGACTTCATAACATTATCTTGAACCCTAACTATCTTAATCCTATCCTGCCTCCTACAAAAGGGTAAAATCACTCCACTAAGGAAAAAATCACTGCACACAAGTAGATGGTATATATTTGATTTTGTTGTATAAATTTTGAGATATGTTTGTGTAGTGGTTGATACATAGTGTCAACTTGGCTGGATGCCTGGTGGTCAACACATTTTATCAATTTGGCTGCATTGCCTGGCTGTTTCACACTGTGAGCCATGAGGGCCCTGTCCCAGAATAACTTAGTTTGGACTTCATCTCCTGGCTTCCTGCACAGACTCATGAGCCTCTAGCTTGGACCCTTCAGCTTTCCATCAGCTTCTACTTTGGACCCTTCATCTTTCCACAGAAGATTCTTCTTCCTTCCTTTTCAGACACAATGGCTGACTGTTAGAGACTGTTAGAAACTGGATAAGACCAGTAGAGACCAGTAGGGATGGAACACTGCCATGAGTATAAAAGCTTTGGGACTGAATCCTTCAATGGACAGTGTGCAGACTCTCTCAGCATCTGCATATCTGACTCTGGGACTGGCACTCCTTGTGCTATATTTGTTCCTTGTATTATACCTGTTCCTCTAGTAAAACCCTGATTTTGTTATGGTCAGAATTAACAGGTTAATGGTTACCATAGTTCATCAGTGGTAAAGCTGAACTCGAAACTACTGTTATTTTTAACTATACTACTTTAGCTAGGAAGTCATAGATGTTATAATTAGTTTCTCTCCTCTGTCTGATAACATTGTGATTGTATGAGGCAATAAGTATCACTCAAAGAATTAGGTGCTGAGCCAAATAGTGACTTTCCATCTTTTACAAATCAGAAAGGTAGGTTCTTAGGACAACTGTAAAGAACTAGAATGGGCGTGGTGGTGTGCACCTGAAACCCCAGTGCTTGGGAGTCTGAAAATAGAAGGATCACTATGAATCCAATCTCTACAGTGAGACCCTGTAGACTCTATACTAAGTTGAGCATGGTGGTGCATGCCTGAAAACCCAATGCTGGGGAGGCTGAGACAGGAGGATCACCGCAAGTCTGAGCTGCATAGTGAGACCCAGAACCAAATACATAAAAGAAAAAAGAAAGAAGAAATAAAGATAAAAGAATAAATAAGCATGCAGTGTATTAATTATTGTATCTGTTGTACTAACCTGTTGTAAAACTGTCTCACTGCTATTTTTTTCTCATTAATATTAATAAAAAAGAATAAATAAGCTTAGAGAAATGATGGAAACAAAAATTCTCAACATAGGAAAGAAATGGAATTGATGGAACAGGTCCAAAAAGAAATCCAAGGTTTAAACCTCCTTTATACATATATGTAACAGATTGAGCTAATGAAAAGGATAGAATTTCAGATCTTGAAGACAAAAATTGCAGCTAGTGATCATGAAAAAGAAAGAGATCTAAAAATTAGCAAGAGACCGTGAAAAATCAATCAAACAGCTGCAATTGATGCAAAAAAAAAGAATAATGTCATATTGACTGAGGTCAACGAGAAAGCTGGAGACTGCACAAATAGCATAAAAATCTCTTCAGAAATTATGGCAGAAAATTTCCCAAGAGTGAACAAAATATTTGGTATACAAATAAATGAAGCATATAGAAATCCAAACATCCAGAGCACCAGGCTGCCAACTGAGACCTCCTCTGGCCTGCCTAAAGCACAGCCTATCCAGCAGCTCAGCCCACCATGTGAGTCAGACCTCCAGCCTGCTGCAAGGACAGCCTGTCCAGCACCAGGCTTGGTGGGTGAGACTTCCTCTGGCCCGCTGCAAGTGCAGCCTATCCAGCGCCAGGACCACCTCATGAGACCTACTCAAGCCCGCTGCAAGTGCAGCCTATCTAGCAGCCAGGCCCACCAGGTGAAACCTCCTTCTCCCAGCCTACAAGCAGCTCAGCTGACCCAGCAGCCCGGACTGAATGACCAACCCACAGGCATGCAGTCCTACACCAAAGGTCACTGCTACACATAATGATACAGACAAGGAGCAAAAATGCAATCTCAGGTCTCAAGCCTGCCTGTAACAAATACAGGAGACATTGTATACAAGAAAATGGGAATCATGCACCTGAAATCTCTGAATTAGTAGCATCTGAAGTAAACAAACAAATGCAGAAACAAATAGAGGAAGTCAGATTGGAGATAACCTCTGAAGTTAAAAAAGAAATATTTGAAGTACTAGAGACTGAAGTAAAAAAACAGCTACAAAGAAGCATAGAGGGAAGCAGATCAGAAATAATCGCTGAAGTAAAAAATGTCACCTCTAAATGAATAGCGTCTGAAATAGAAGAACATCTGCAGAAAGGTAGAGAGGAAATGAGAGCAGAAATAATCTCTGAAGTAGAGGAAAAAACAACTATAATGAAAGACTTAATAAATACATCTAAATAAGATGTAAAAAATTAGAGAAGATTATAAAAATGATGGAATCCTTGAATAAACAATATAGGAAAGAAATAGATCACATGAAACAGTTCAAAGAGATATAGAGGAAAATAAAATCTCAATCACAAGCTAGCAAAACTGTATGAATGACAGTGAAGATAGGATTTCAGATCTTGAAGACAAAGTCACAGCTAGTGAAAAAGTAAGAAAGAATCTTTTAAAGACAACCAGGACGCAGGAAAAGTAATTCAACATCTACAAGATGATGCAAAAATGAACAACGTGAGATTAATAGGAATCAATGAGAAAGAAGGCGTCAATACAAATGATATAAAAAGAATATGGGCAGAAGTAATAGCAGAAAACTTCCCAAATATGAGACAACAAAAGGACATTCAGGAAACTGAAGCATACAAAACTCCAAACAACATCAACCCAACTAATAACACACCCAAACATATGATAGTCAAGATCCAAGAAATCCAGCAGAAAAATAATATGCTAAAAGCTACTAGAGAAAAGAAACAGATCACATTTAAAGAAAAACCCATCAGAATAATGGCAGATTTCTCTTCACAAACCGTGAAGTCAAGAAGAGCATGGAGCAGAGTGCTTGAAGTCCTCCATGAAAACAAATTCCAGCCCAGACTGCTATACCCCTCAAAACTCTCTTTCAAGCATGAAGGAGAAGTGAAATACTTCCACAACAAGGAAGAACTAAAGAATTTCATGATGTCAAAGCCAACCTTACACAGACAACTTAAAAGTATTTTTGAGGGAGACCAAAATGACCAGATCTCTACAAATGAGACCAGAAAAAAAACCGCCAAGTAGGTCAACCAATTAAACAGGAAAAAAAGGAATAAAGAGTAGTAAGTAAAAGATATGTCAATCATGAGTCAATACATTTCAATTATAACTATCAATGTAAATGGACTCAATTCTCCAATTAAAAGAAATAGGATGGCAGAGTGGATAAGGAAGCAAGATTCAACAATATGCTGTATACAAGAAACACATTAACTCATAAAGAAACTCATAGGCTAAAAGTGAAAGGATGGAAAAGAATACTACATGCCCCAGCACCTCAAAAAAGCAGGGGTAGCACTCCTGTTTGCAAACAGTCTAAACTTCAAACCGAGATTGATCAAATGAAATAAAGAAGGTCACTACATACTGGTTAGGGAACAAATTCAATATGAAGAGGTAACACTCATAAATATGTATGCACCCAACACAGGAGCACTAGTTATATAAGACAAATCTTAATGGACATGAAAAAATCTAATATCCAATACCACAATCTTAACAGGAGACCTTAATCCTTAATATCCCTTTATCCCAGAAAGATACGTCAAGCAGACTAAAAATTAGCAAAGAAATAGAAGAACTGAACTAGATCTTGGAACAACTGGACTTAGTGGACATACACATATGTTCCACCCAACGACTTCTGAATACACATTTTCTTCAGCTGCACATGGGACATTTTTCAAAATTCACCACATACTAGTGCACAGGTCATGCTTAAGTATATGCAAGGAAACAGAAATTATACCATGCATATTGTGTGACCACAATGCAATGAAAGTGGAAATTAATGACAAAAGAAATCACAAGAACCCCAGAAATATATGGAAATTAAACAACACCCTTTTCAGCAACCAGTGAGTTACAGATGAAATTAAACAAGAATGTAAACAATATATTAAATTTAATAAAAAATCAAACACAACCTATCGGAATTTATGGGATGCAAAGAAAGCAGTTCTTAGGAGAAAATTTATAGCTCTGAACTTATGCATTAAGAAAACAGAACTGGAATAAATAAATACTCATATACTTCACCTAAACTGACTAGAAATGGAAGAACAAACGAAAA
>PVKN010022869.1:7500-15003 GCA_004027915.1 Capromys pilorides | reverse complement strand
TCATACTTCAAAGCAGCTAGAAGAGATTTTGCATGTTCTTGCCACCAAGAAATGATGAATGCTTAAGATGTTGAATAAGTTAAATATCCTCACTTACTTATTATACGGCATATACTTGTACCAACACTTCAAACTTTTATATTTATGTTTCATAAATATAAAAAAAGATTTTCTTTTAAAATTCTTATAAGAAATAATGATATTAGAATCAAAAGAAAAAATAAAATAAAATACATTGCTAACAAATCCCCCAGTTTTTCTACTCAGCTTTATATTTGTACCACATTTGGTCCCCCTGGAATTTTAAATTTTTCCTTTCTTAAAACAACTTTATTTAAAATGTAAGCGCATGAATGCTGGGACTAGATTACCCGAGTTTTAATCTTAGCTATACCACTAATTAGCTGAGTGCCCTTGAGCAAGTTACTTAATCTCCCTGTGCCTTAGATTCTACATCTGTAAACCTGAGCTAATGTATCTATTTCCCAGTATTGTTATGAAGATTAAATGGGCCATTATGTGCAAAATGCCCAAAATAGTGACGGCCACACAGTAAATTTCCTAAAGGGTTTGTTATATAAATTAAAATAAAAACGTTAAACATGTACATTGATTAGATTCCATTTGGACAATGCCAGATAAATGGCCAACACTTTGCTTGTCTTAGATTATCATCTAAATGTGATCTCTCTCATTTTATGCTGATTTTTTCCGTGTATGTTGACATCCATTTTAACATAATGACATCATTTCATTCCACTTTGGCCTCAGCTGTTAACGATGCCAGTGAACATTTGGTTTGGATTCATTTTTCTTGTACATTTTACTGGCTTTCTTACTGTAGGAAACTTCTCATGATGTACAAACCTGCTTTATTTTTAGAGAATTTAATCTTTAAGAGAAGTGATTGCATCTAAAAATACCATAAAAATTACAAGCTCAGTTACAAGTCATCTGGTGTTTTAAATATTTTCTTCCTTTCCTCCATCACAACTATCCTGATCTCTGTTGTGTTTCAGCTCACAGTATACCAAATATAATCTCTAACCTCTGACCCAACTCTAGGAAAATGTCATTAAAAACTACGGATTAGGAAACGGGCGCAATCATGGTAGTACAAATCCTCACATCTGCACAAACTTGCATCTTAAAAACTTGTGTGTTTTCTTTGATTGTGAAGTAATACTTCACTGACTACCCTTGGAATAGAAGATTTGAGGCTTCAAGGTATAAAATCAGAGTTAAATAGAAACCCTAGCCCCTCGTTGCTATTGCTGGACTAGCCCCTCGTTTCTGCAAGCAGTCTCCAAAACCCAGGCCCTTGATCTGCATATGGCAAATGGGCTACCTGCCGGCTAACCGCACCAACACCAATATGGGTGTCTAGAAGTGAGTCCTCTTCAAAGAAGCTTTGGTCCATACCTTGGCCTTTCACTGGGTGCTCAAACATGGCTACGACAATGGCTCCCAGTGAAGGCTCTGTGCTGTGCTTGGCTGCATTTCTATCTGAGTGCCAACAGCAAGATAAATGAAAGACTGGTTCACTGGAGGGCTGGTGGTTTGGGGGCTATTGATTTTTGGTCCATTCTCTTTAAAAGTGAGATCTAAAAAGTTGACAGAGGGTCATTAATTTCATCATATACTTGTCGTCTCATCCATAACCAATCCAGGGTCTGAGTGTGCTTGTCACTCTGTGTTTGCACTTTATTTGTTTAGGGTTTTCTTGGTGATTCCACTCTGGTTTTTTTTTCTTTCAGTTCAGCCTCTTTAAATAAAAGAAAGAAAAGAGACATGCCAGTTTGTGGCTATTTCCTGAAATTGAGTTGGGGATGCAGAAATTTACAGATATAAATACATAAAGAGAGTCTTGAGATGGGAAGCCTGTCACAGAACAGTCTCTGCCAGCTGCCTCCTAACCTTCATTTAAAAGAGAAAAGCTCCACATAAAATTTATCAATTCTAATCATTCAATTAGCCTCCAGTTGAATAAATCTTTACATGGGTAAACTAGTGGTTTTCTTTTAATTAAATATTAAATCCAAGTTGCCATTAAGAAAAATTCAGAGGTTCTTAAGAAATGTTGTTGAAACATAAAAATAACTGATAATAATGACCACGAATGGAGTTTGGCTGTGAGTTCTGAATGGGGCTACAAATCCTTCAAAAAAATCAGAGTTTTAAGATATCATGAAAATATCTTATTGGTGCAGTTTTATTGTGATGATGGCGGATTTATTTTTTGTTTGTTTGTTTGTTTTAAAGGATAAGGAGAGTTTGGCAGCCTCCATAATTATTATTGAAATAACCATCAAATAAAATCTTTAAGCCTGGTTGAATATTCAATGAGCTGTGTAAATCTAGTGTGCATGAAACAATAGCACAGGGCAAGGGTAGAGTTCCAGAAAAAAAAACAAAGCAGGGATTTTTAGATAATTCTGCAGCAGCAGTCATTATAGATAGTTTGTCCTGCCTGACTTGGGACACAATTGATACTATAGTATCTGTATTGAAACCCAGCACAAGCCTATGAGTGAGGAAAGCAAATAAAAATATGATTAAGTTCACAGGCCAAGGCAACGAAATCCAGTATTAATAATATCACAACCTGCCAGTAAATCTCTATTTTATAGGTGAAGAAATACATTTCTACTTTAAAGTGTATTTTTATATACCCTTGAGTGCCCAACTAGTTGAACTACCAAGGGAACTCTACATGATTTAGAAGTTAATCCTTCAAATGGCTAACAATTGAATGCCTCAGCTGTTTGTAGTTTCCTACCGCTGGCTAATTTCATTTTTGTTTCTCATATGTTCACTGGTAAGCTTTCATTGTTCATTGACACTGAAGTTGTAAGTCTAGTTAATGAAGTTAAAATGAGGCTGGGAAGGTTCAAGCTTTTCCACTGGCTAGAGGACCCGGGAGAACTTGGAGGGAACACCCCGACTAAGAAACTCAGTGCGGGGAAAAATTGAGATGACCCAGCCTAAGCATCAGCTTTAACCATGTTGCAGAGTAGAGACGTGAGCAAACATCTTGAAGTGTGGAAGGCTTCTGAGATCTGAAAACATCCAGTGCTCTGCATTGTGACAGGCTGTGGCTTACTTTACCTGACCAATTGACTTCTCTTTTTATTTCAAGTTGCTTGCTCTCAAATCTATTATCGGAAAAGACAAATTCAATAGCCTTCATATACTTTTTACTACCAAAACCTTGGTTATTATGATTTTCATCTTTGGCATCTATCTGTGGCTCATCACACAGAACACTGGAGTCTCTAGGAACCTGTTTTGTCTTCTCACACTTTCCCAAGGCTCCCCTGCACCTCCTTTCAGAGCCTTAAAAGCACAAGTCTCCTTTCCAGGCATTGATTCCTCTTGTTTCCATGCCAGCTGGCAGGCACCCACTAAGGATTCTGAAGTCTGACTTTCCTAAAGCAAGGTGATCATGATTTTAGTTAAGCTAAAAAAATTTTCTGTGGTACCGTGATGAGTTCAAGAATGTTTCAGAAGTTCTAGGACAAAATAAGTCTCTTCCTAGAAGAATTAATGCAGTAACAATGACAAGGAATGCAGGGATGAGCCACAGCATTTCTAGCACAATTCTAAGAGGTAGAGCCACAGTGCACTTTGGGTAGTACTGACAAGTGCTGACCTCAGCCCCTAGAACCTCAGTAAAGACCCTCCCAAAGAGCATGCACTTTGTTCACACTCCTCATGAACAAAGGTCCACAGGCAAAGACGGCGAGAGTGTTCCTGACAGAGCAGCATCATGAGCAGGACACAGGTATGGAAAAGAGACTGTTTGCCTTGCTACTGTCCCACCGTGAGCAGCTACTATTCTACAGCTATATAGGAACCTAAGTCTAAAACATGGCTTCAGCTGACAAGAGTCAAATTGCCAAAATCTCAGCAAAATCAGCTCTAAGTGACTTAAAATCAAAACTGCAGCTCCATCAGACCTATTTATTATCAACTAAATGTAGCTGCTGTTAAGAAAAGTTCCTCACAGTAATGGTCTTCTTTTTTAAAAGTATATAGAAGTGACCAATGTGACTGCAGTGATTAAATCTGTATTTTTTTTTCTCCCCAGAGCTCTCTTTCATTCTCCCACCCAGAATGCTCTCTTACATTTATAAACTCGGTGTCCACAGTCACATAGTTCATTAATTTTAGAGTTTGAGCATCATGAAATAGACAAATGGTATTTTTTCATGTTTAGAAATTTGTCGATGTTTTAACTGTTTTTCTTGTGCCCTGAAAGGAGATTATATTACTTACTTCCTCTATTCATTGGCTTCACCTACTTCCATGGAGGATGGCACCCAATCAAGTGAAATAAAACAGAAAATGTGCACAGCACTCATCTGCCCAACCAAGGACATGATCATCACATGGTGAGCTCCCAGGCTAGAGGACCCAAACTATAAACAAATTGCTGTGTAATCCTCTTCTCCAAAAGGCACATCTAAGTACAAGGGAAAGAGAAGTTTCCCGTTAACGTCAAGAAAATATCACTAACAAAGCACATGTGCCAACAACACAAATGCACATGGTCAAATTATTTATGCATCACTCCATTTCACTGAAGTTTGAAGTTGAAACAATTCTAGCTTATTGGGGAGCTCTTCAAGTTAGAAGACAGGGCTTTGGTAAAACAGTAAATCATAAAAAGCACATTCCAGTTGCCTTGATTCACATCCATAAAAAAAGACCAGGGGAAAAATAATAAAAGTCCTGAAATTCTACAAGACCACATTTATAGTCTGAAGCCTAGGAAGCCCTTATTTTAACATTAGCAAGAAGTCCAGAGAGTTGGATTACCTTTGTAGGAAGGAAAGGAAAAGTGGGTTTTATAATGACAGTGAAACCACAATCAGATCACTGGGAAATCCTTGTGACCAGCTATGGATTTGTCCCAGTAATATCCCTGTCCTTCCTGTCCAAGCTTGCTGCTGGCAGAGTAGCACAATGTTATAGTCACAGTTTCTGCTATGAAGCGACAGATGTGGGGTGCAGGTGTATCAGAGGCAAGGACGTGCAAAGTGCTATGTATTAGAATGGCCATTCATAGGAACGGGGCATTTTTTCTATTCTTGCCCATATAAAAATTCCGAGACACTGTGAGTCACAGTATCTCATGCATAAGCTCAGTAAGTCAAAAGAAGGAAGAAATTATTTCAGAATCCCAAAGGGCTTCTTGCTAGAGTGTACACTGTAAGAGTAATTCTATCACTCTGAAACTAAATATCACACTTGGTTGCTCTGCCTAATTACTACAGGTGAACAATGTTCACTTTAAAGATGTATATGTAGATATAAACACCAGAAATAAGCCTAGGCCATTTAGAAAATCACAGCAGGCTACGAGCAGACACAATGTCTCTTTTTTTCTCCAAAATCTTCATGTCTGTTTTTTCTCACTTCCCTAGTTTGCCTTAAGAACAGAAGAGGAGCTCTCTGTTTTAAATTCCTGACTCTTATTTTGTGCCACTGAGACCTAACAGGTACTCAATAAACACATCAGAATGGAAGCAGATTTACTATTTAAGCACACAATACAGAACACTGATAAAACTAAATGAAACTTCTCAGACAACTCATGAGCCTTTCTGGCTCTGTGTCCAAAAATCCAACTAAGAGTGAAGTGCTAGCCCACTGGAGCGATAATTACTCCTTCTTAGGTTTCTGAACTCCTGTACTGGTGCTACAGTAAGGCAACCAGGTCCCATATGCCAACCACTCTCCCTTTTTATGTGCCTCTAATTTCTGTTTTATTCTTTCCCCCCCGTTTCTCATCAAAATGTCTAAAGTCTCATTTTATAATCATGTGGGCAAACAAAGCACTCAGTGTTCTTTCATTTCTCTCTTCTGTTTGTTCCCCATTTAATTTCCCATTTTCCACTTATACAACTCGCTCTACTTAACAATTTTCCTGACTATTCCATCTCCTTCTCTACCCTTAGTGGAGTACTTTCACTTGCACCCCTTTGTTTTAGCAATCATGCTTGGTTACCCACATATCAGTAACCTTCAGTTTAAGATCTTGAGCTTTGTCCCAGGCTATGTCTTCCTGTTGCCTGAAAGAAAGGCAACATTCTTCTATAACTGCGTGCACAAAGCTCACAGGGTTTACTTTCCTCCCACTGGAGAAGTCTACCACTAAATGATACTTATGTGCAAGAAAAAAAATTATGTATTTGGTACAAAGTCTCACTATGCAGCTCAGACTCATAGTGATCCTCCTGTTTTCAGCCTCCCCAGAGCCGGGATTACAAGCATGCACGCCATGCTGGGTCTTGATGGCTGGCTCAGTGCACCCCAGGGGTGAGACCAGCACAGCATGAGGTACCAGGGGTTGAACCCTAGTCCCTGCACTTCCCTAAGCAGGCACTTAGTCCACTGAGCTATCTCCCTGGTCCTTGTAATTCAAAGCATTTTAAGCCAATTAATTTTTATAAGGAGAACCACTGATAATGAGTAACTACTACTGTGGTAGAAGAGATAAGTCATATTTCTAGTGTACCAATAAAAATATTTACTGAACCTCCTATTTTGTGTCTCTCTGTAGTTATTTATACACAGAAAGACACTACCCAAGTACCAAGGCAACTGACAAAGCTTTTAAAAATTAAGGATGAAGAACAGGACAGACATCTTTAGGATCCAACAGTCTGCTGGTTTTCAAACTGAGGTCCATAGATATTGTTCCAATGCATGTGAGAAAGAGAATAGTCTTGGAAACTTTGTAAAAAATACAGAGTCCTGGCTTCTACACTAGACTTTAATAAGTAAGGCACTCTTACAGAGAACTCTGAAATTTGTTTTTTTCAAACGTTCCTGGTGATCAGAATGACCATTTTATCTATAAATTGCTAATCTGTCTAGTCTTTCTTCTAATCTACAGAGAAAGAAGGAGTGAACCATTAAGACCACTGTCCCTGTATATTTTAAAGCTGGAAGTTAAATTCACCAACAAAATTTCGAGAACACTGAGCACTCATGACCTTTTCAACAGTTCTGAGGGAAGCAAGATGTTTAGACATCCAAAAATACAGGTTTGGGGTAAAAGAGAGGGAAGCCAATTACTGACATAACAGAAGAGAGAGACAGAAAATACAGAATCTGTTGAACCTCTAGGAACATTCTCAGAGACACTTGACTCCCTCCCTCCCTTCTCCCTTGAAGACGGATGGGTTCAGTATCTGAGAGGCATGTGAGACAGCTCTGAGGATCCGGATGAACCAATTCATGTAGCTATCAAGTTTCCCTTCTTGTTCACAAATTGAATTTCTTTTGTAGTGATACATGGTAAAGGATATTTTAACTGGACCTTGTGGAAAGATCTAATTCATGAAGCATTCGAAAACAGTCTCACCAAAAAGACAACTGCCTAAGATCTGTCCGATGAAGGTTAAAAGAAAAAACAAAAAAAATCTACTATTTCCTTTGGTGTCTTATAGATGTTGACTGGTGAAAGCCAGCTTTCTCCTTGACTCTAGAAAA
>PVKN010022869.1:0-2500 GCA_004027915.1 Capromys pilorides | reverse complement strand
AAACAGCTCATTTTCAGATTGTTTTCTTAACTCTACCTGATTCTAGTGAGCAAACTTGTCTACGGCCATACTACCCTGAACACATCTGATCTCGTCTAGTGAGCAAACTTAGCAGGCAAGTACATTTGATGGCATAATCAATAAAAATCAGACTACTTAATGTTTTCTACATGTTCCTGATTCTTTTTTTTTTTTTTTTTTTTTTTTTTTTTGCGGGACTGGGGTTTGAACTCACGACCTTTCCTGACCTTTTTTCTATAGAGATTTCAAAAGCCCTTCACAGGGGAGAAGACGCTAACATCACTAAGCACCTACTATACTCCAGGCACTGCACTGGGCTATTTTTTTTAAACTACATTTTCTCTTTTAAGCTTTACACAAATGCAAAAATGAACCCTCCATTTCTGAGCTGAGAACACAAAGAGTGGAAATATTGTCGAAGATGAGAAAGCTATCAGGAGGCCTACATCCTAGCATATCTGGCTCCGAAGACGGAGCTCCCCACAACACAGACACTGGCTTTTTCTATATGGAGTCCACCCTCCAGTGAAAACAAGATCACCACTTTAAAGCATGGCTGTAAAAGAAGGACAGTGACAGTTTTACACAGGGGACTGAAGACTAACATACTAAAATACAAAGAACTCAAATCTAGTCAAGTTTTTAAGGCAGGAAAGGATCTCCTGTTCAATTTTAATTAAAAAGATTTATTTGTCATACACACTGCCCTTGAATATCTCCATGCCAACCTCCACCGCTGCCCACTCAGCTTTACCCAATAGTTTGCCCCCACCATGCCAATTTTAATTCCTTACATAAGGCCTGCAGGATGCTCCTCAGAGGCGGTCTGCTTATCTTCAGGGGCTCATTAAGGTGTCATCTGATGGCCGAGTCTCGTGTTCTGTCCCTTCACTGCTCTTGCTCTTTCCTAACTGCTTAACCCAAGGCTCACCACCTGACCAACACACACACAGCCACACCCACACCTTGATGCCACCCTGTACACACATTCCCACTTTCTTTCTGTCTCTTCTGTCACTCCACACTTGTCCCACGTCACCACAGTTTTCCTTCCACCAGTGAATGTAGAGCCAAGCTGAATGGGGAGAGGTTACCTGTCCACCATAGAGGTTAATTCATTTTGTTCTTAGGAAGATAAAGAGAGATAAGCCATATCCAGGAACTCTGTGTTTTCTGGAAGACTGTTCTCTGAAAGATTAAGGGGAATATCTGTACTATGTATCTTCTCCAGTCACTGTCTGCAGAACATCAATGGCCAGCACATCAATACGTTAAAGGACTTATCTTGGTATTCCTAAGTTCATTGCAGAGTGGAAAGTTGTGTACTATCTGGTCATTTTTGTCAGTGTTTGTATCTTGTTTCATTTTTGCTATCCTCTTTAATAACACATGTCAAATAAATTCTTAAAAGAATTCAAATTCAATCTCCAACAGGTTTTTGACACTGAGGATAGCAATGTGTAACACTAAAATTATGCTTAGAATGCCTGTCATTGTAGTCTTTTATATGGGTGCTGCTTCTAATTATAATTCAATTATTGCTATACTCTCAAGTAAATGGCTGTTTTGTAAGAAAATAAAAAGGGTATTAAAAGAGAATAAAAGATAAGGAAAAATGTCATAGGATTGACCTGCTACAATTTTGTATATACTTAGATTTCTAACTTTCTGTGTAAAAATATGTAACTGTTTTTATCACATTTTATAGGAATTTATTAGAATATCAGTGATTGATGGAAAATACTGATTCCATGTTAAGTCTAAGGCATTTGATATTCAGAAAGATAATGATGTTAAGCTCAAGCACCTACATTATAGAGTAATAGCATCACTAAACTTCTATTCTGAAGGGTGAAGAACATAAGTTTACAGACCAAAAAATTAGAGAAAAAGAAGGGCTACAAGGATAGCCAATATTTTGTCCCTTGCCCTTCAATGCCAGTGAGGACTCAGGTAGTAAGAGAACCTGCACTGTAACATCCTATAACTCAGTGATGTCCCAAATTTTCTGATCAAGGAGAATATGGAGCCACAGAGGAAAGGGATCAATGATGTATAGTGTGCCTAAGGAGAGTTACCTAGAGAGAAAACATTCTCTCAGCCTTTCACAGAGAGCAAACTGATCAAGCAATGGCCATGACTCATCCAGACAGCTAGCACTTACAATAGTTCTACAAAGTGCTGTACATGGTTTCAAGGTAAATCCTGAGGGGACCTGACTCAGCTTGTGAGACACAAAAGTTAGATGTTTTGTTATATATGTATTGCTTTAACTTGGCCTTAACCATCCAGCAGAAAAGTTTAACGATGAGGCATAAAAAGTAAAGCTAGATTAGTATGCTGAGCTGTAAAATGCTTAAATCAATAGCTTCTAACATTGCCAGTTCTGCCAATAACCCACTACTATTATGGAATATTGGACTATGTATACAACTACTCCCTCTTAGTTCAATGAGAAGAGATTTTTGTACCAATAGTT
>PVKN010022868.1:0-15004 GCA_004027915.1 Capromys pilorides | reverse complement strand
CTCTCTACCTTTCTGTAGCTGTTCCCCTACTTTAGATGCTATTAATTTAGATATGTCTTTTTTAATGTCAGAAGTTATTTCTGCTCTGGTTTCCTCTATATGTTTCTGCAGTTGTTTTTCACCTTCAGAGTCTATTAATTCTTGTGTTTCTTTTTTTACTTCAGATGTTATCTCTGATTTGAGTTGTTCTATATGTTTCTGTACTTGTCTGTCTACCTCAGATTCTACCAATTCAGAGATTTTGTCTACATGATTCCCGTTTTCTTCCATGGTATTGTCTCTTGTATTTGTTTTGGGTGAACTTGGGTCCTGAGATTGGATCTTGCTCCTCATCTTTATTAGGGTTGGTGGGTAGAGGCAGAGCTTGGGCCATTGATGAGTTGGGGAATGGACCTGGGCTGAGGCTGCCCCCACGGGCCAGTTGGGTTGGCCAGTGGAGGTGGAGCTCGGGCAGTTGAGGAGTCCAGGGATGGACGTGTACTCAGAGAGTTCTTACCTAGCTGCAGCTCAGCAGCCCAGTCAGGTGGGCAGGTGGAGGCAGAACTCGGGCTGTTGATGAGTCACACCAATCAATTGTTAAACAAGTTTAATTACCCCAGCCTTTCAGCAATGGAGTAAATCATGAATTTCACTTTTCTCTTTTTCATTTTGACATATTGCTTAAAAACCTATTTATAATATAATTTTTAAAAAATTATTTCTGTAAGAAGTCTTACAGGAAAGCAGGCTTCTTCTGATGCTACCAGTATAATCAACTCTTCTTGACAAAGACTTCCCCAAAGCAAAAAACTCATTAATAGTACATTCTCTTAAGTTAGTTTTCTTAATTGTCAGGATGTGAGCATCTCATATTTATTTATACACATTAACAAATTTGTGGTTTTATTCACTCATTAATCAATGTGTCTAAGAACATAGGACAAGACTGGTTCATAGTAAGGCCAGTAGTTGAAAGAGTGAGTAATTGATGGAAAATTATTAGCCATTAAAAGCAAACTTTATAACATAGGTATACCTTGAAAACATTATGCTAGGATCAGGCACAAAACATGATGTATGGTATGGTTTTACTTACATGAAATTTGCATAATAGACAAGCCCAATAGAGACATAAAATGCTTTATCAAAGTTTGAGAAGGAAGTACAAGAAGCAACTACTAACAGGTATTGTTTGTGGTTTTAGGGGCATGAAAATATTCTGGCCTAAGATAGTGAGGAGACTTACACAGTTTTTATGATAATAACAAAAACCACTGAATTGTACATTGTTAAAGTGTACATAATAAAGGAATTACACTTTGATTTTTAAAATATAAAAGAATAAATCAAGGTTGAGAAAATTTAAGTCACTTGCTAAAAATCAAATTGCTGGTTAAATGTGAGGCTGATCCAGACACTGAAGTTTGGCTCCTTGCTGTGTTTTCTTTCTAGTCCATCAACATGCGAGCTAAGAATTTACAGAGTGGCACCAAACCGAAGGCTCAACTGAACACCATATGTGTATATAAAAAACCACTTAGACCGAAGTGTAAATCCTGTGGTAGCTGCATTCCAGCTCCCAAGCCTCTGGCCATAAAGGCTTAATAGAAAGCAGAGCACAGAAATCTCAGGGGCAACAACAGGGCTGCTCACTTTCTCTGTCATCCTAGACATCACCCAAGTACCACTGGGCCGCAGGTATTGCTCGAGAATCTAAAGTACCTAGCAACCACCATTGTGCTCTGCAGTACTCTATGGGCTCTTAGCACGTTTATTTTCTGTTTCCTCAAGTCTTATTTATTTCCAGACAAGCACAGAGCAGGGTGACTCATGACCCCTTATGAAACACTTGGCATTTGTCCTTCAAGACATTAGGCCTCTTAATTTGACAAATAGTGAAGTAACAATCCCAGCTTGTCCTTGCTTGTGGATATGTGAAGATTTTCTGAGGGTTCTTTTATTTTTTCAAATGTATCTATTTGTTACAGTAGAGTAAGGCAAATATCATGTGTTCTCTCCCTTTTAAAGGCAAAGAAATAACCATGGCACTCCATCTTCTAACTCCTGCTTTCTTGTCCTCTTTTTCCCTTTCAGAGGTATCAAGCCATCCTTTTTGCACTACATTTTTTACCCAGGAGTTGCAGTACAGAACTGGGGATATGGGTGATACACACACATGTTCCTGCCAGGAAAGCTAAAGGCTACTGTCCTGTTCCCAAAGGATAGATTCATGATCATAGCTAAATGGCACCATGATTTTGGAAAAGGAAAGGGAGATTAGAAGCATAAAATAAAGCAGTTATGAAATATCATGTAGTGTCAAGAAAGTGAAGCATTGAACTCTAAATGGGGGAGGAATAGCATTTTAGGGGGAAGGGATGCTTTTGGGGGTAGATTTTTCACACTATCTTGACCCAAGACAAAAATCACAAGAATAGTCTGTCTGCTCATAGTCTAGAGAGCCCACTGCTCTGACTTGGAAATCAGCAGCCAGCTCTTCACTGCATGTGCTGCTTGAGAGAGAAGCGTAGAGAAATGCAGAGAAAATTTCCACCTTTATGTTGCAAAAAAAGAAAACAGGCAACTGGCCAAAGCTTACGGGGTTCTTCAAACTTTTGGTTGGGGTTATGGGCCTCTCCCTACTGACCAAGATGGAATGGAATGCAAGTTTGTGACTAATGGGTTCTCTGCATTCTGGAACTTGTTCTGGCTTCATTAAATTTCTCAGATTCCTTTTAAGCTCCAGTCTGGTTAAGCCCAATGGGGACCACTCTGCCCTGCACTATGCAGAGCTTGTGAGATAGCTCAGTGACACCCCCACATCCACTCGCTTGTCATCCTGGAATCTGAACTCTAAGCACACTTTAAATCCTGACACAGGAATTGGAATTAATTTTCAGTGAATTCAGTATAACTGCATGGACATCATCTCACCAATGAGCAATGAGTGGCTTAAAATGAACCATTTTCATACTCACTTACTATACTCAGGAAACACTATATATTCTTTGTAGAGTCAGAATGTGTTAGTCTATTGAAACTTAGCTTCGTTATCTATAAAAAGTGGGAATGATTATGGCATCATTGCATGGACTCAGAATTGTGGTTTTGTTATGTACCTGTGTGTGTGTGGTGTGTGTGTGTGTGTGTGTGTGTGTGTGTATGTGCATACTTAGGCTCAAACCCAGGAGCTCAAGCATGATAGGCACATGTTGTACCATTGTGCCATATCCACAGCCTCAGTTAGTGTTATAATGAAAGAAAGTAAGATAAAGAATGAAAAATTGCAATTTACAAATATTCCCAACTTTAACTTTCTTCACATCAGAAGATGATTTCAGGTCAAGAAGTATCTTCAGAGTGGAGAGATTTTGACATATCCCAAGTCAAGTTATGTAATCAGTTTAATCATATGACTTGATTAAAACTGAAATTATTCACCTGTCCTCTGTCTACTCCATTTTTCAAGCAGTTTGCTCATTATTTCAACCATAAAGCATTTTTACATTTTTTTCTGAGTATGCTGTCTTATACAAAATTTAATACCCAATTATATTATTATGTGCACCCAAGTGTTGTGTGAATGGTGGTGATTTATATATTAAAAAGAACAAAAAGATTTCATTCCCTCAGGAGCAAAACTTTACAATTTTAGGAGTGATATTTTCCCAATGAAATCCATGGTTTATTTGCAGAGATTTGTTTTAAACCTGTGAAAGAAAGCGTTATTGTGCTCTATTTTAGAGCAGACTCTTCTGGACGTCATTTCATATTTATTAAAGGTGGAAAAGAATTAGCCAATTTTAAACAATTTCTTTTACTTCCTGTGTTCATTCACTAAAGTCCTGCTCAACCTATCAAACCAGTAATCAAAAAGGAAGGCTGGGATGCAAGAAATTAAACGATGCTGTTCCTCCTCAGAGTACCCTGTGAAACACTGCCTGCTTTGTTTGTGATTATCAAGAAGAAGTTGTGCTAGAGTCATACAATGTGCTATTACTCAATCATAAAAAGCAAGTTACCGATCAAGGTGGCAACAGGAAAGAATCTCCAAAACAATATGCTTAGTGATAGAGGCTGGACACAAATGAATACATGCTGTCTGTTTCCATCTTTGTGGGACTCTAGTGAAGACAGTTCTACTCTGTAATGACAGAAAGCAGATCACTATGCGTGGGGCCAGTAGTGAAGAGTGGGGGTTGGTGAGGAAGGACACACGCGAAAGAGTTAAAATAACAGAGATGCTTTGTGCCCTATCGTGTTGGTGATTATATGTGCATACATTTGTCAAGAATTATAGTTATACAGTGAAAGTGGTTGCGTATAATGATAGATCAGCATGTTTTGGTTTTTGTTTTTTTTTTTTGTTTGTTTGGCGGGACTGGGATTTGAACTCACGACCTTGTACTTGCCAGGCATGCACTTGTGCCATGGAGCTATTTCCCCAGACCCGAGCTCAGAATGTTTTTAAAGAAGCACCAAAGAAATTCACCTCTTGTGAAAATGCAGATAGATTTTACAGGATCAGCACAGCAGTCAGCCTGAAGTGCAAGCCCATGACCTTTTGAAAAAATTATTAGCAGCACGTGTTTGTAGTACATAATATTTACATTCTTGTGGGGAACAGTGCATGCACATAATACATCTTAGTTCCTTTTAAATTCATTTTCCTTTCCCTCTCCATCTAACCCCTTGATCCCCTTCCTTTTTTTATATCAATTTTCTACACAAAATGTTTACCTTCCTTACATGCAGTTGGTACACAACCTTACTGAAGTATATTTCAGATATTGCTTCTTGGCTTATGATGGGATTAAATCCAGGTAAACTCATTATAAGTGGAAAATATTGTGCGCCAAAAATGCATCTAAATGACCAAATGTCTGTCTTAGTTACTCTTCTCTCATTGCTGGAACAAACACCTGACACTCAAAATGAGGGAAGGAGAGATTTATTTAGCTCACAATTACTGGAGGTTTCAGTCCATATTCAGCTGACTCCAAAGCAGAGTGGCACATGGCAGAGGGCAACCTTTCATGGTGGCAGCTAAGAGCAAAAGAGCAGGAGAGCTAGCTGCTCAAGCAGCTAACTTCTCTTCCTTCCTTTCATTGAAATGCAAATCAACTGCCCCAGGGCAGGTGCAGCACCCATTTCCACAATAATCAATTACAAATTCCAGAACCCGCTCCCCCATGACTGCATGAGGCTTTGGGGGTACACCTATGCACAGACCATAACAACATCATAGCCTGATCTTGCTTACCTTAACAAATCTCAGAAGGCTTACATGAGCTACATTTGGACAAAACCCATCTACCACAACCCTGTTTTATCATAAAGTGTTAACATAGTATATGAAAGTGAAAAATAGAATGGTTTTATGAACTCACTTTCACACTTTTGCAAAGTTAAAAAGTTGTAAGTCAAGCCATCAGCGGAGGATGGCCTAAATATCATAGAATTCTCTCACTCTGTAGGTTTATAGAGTTTTTGGTGATTTCGTGTGGTTGTGCAACGACCATCACAATCCACACTCATCCTTTCAGGAAATTCCTCCATGTGGCCAATCCCTTCTCCCACACTCTATAGCTTTACTTTTTCTATAAATGGCATATAAATTGAATTTGATATAATATGAATCATGATCTCCCATGACTGGCATCTTTCTTTTTTCGTTTTCCTTCATTTGATGAAATTCAAGTCCAGAGTAGGTGGGAGACTTGTCTGAGATCACATTGGTGCAGACCCATAAAAGAAGACATATTTGCTGGTTCCCAGCCCAGGACTTGGCCAAAAACCATGCCATTGCAGGAAATAGTGACTCAAAGTAGAAAAGAATGTGTTGGGGCATCAGAACTGTTCCCAGTTCTAGCTGTGTAGTCTAGGCAACTACCAACCTCCCTGAAGTTCAATTCTCCATACTCAAAGAAGATGTTATTATTAATACATAGCTCTATTCTGAGGAATCAATTACATGTACAAAGGGCATAATAGAAGGCTAGGCAAACACTAGCAATTTGGTGAATGATAGTAAGCCTTGACTGGAAAATACTTTAAAGCACATTTTATCAAGACAAAGGACATAAAGAAGGAATGAAATATATGTTGGTAATCAAGATCAGGATTTAAACATTAACTCACTTAAGTTTTAAAATAGGAATGAGACCCACAGATTTAAACAGTGCCAGTTACATGGGGAATGATTTGCTAAGTGCAGTTAAACTCTAATTGATTAACTGAACATTGTTTTATTTTCTCAGTAAACAAGAACACTATATGCACTTTTTTGGGGGGTTCATTTTATGCCTAACTCAGTAGTTCTCAGCTGTGATTGCACAGTCGATTCACCTGAGCGGTGTTAAAAATTACCAATGCCTGGACCCCAGCCTAGAAATTCTGATTTTTTTTTTGGTTTTCTGAAGTGCCTGGGCAAGAAAATTTTCAAGTTTCCCTTAGCAGTAGTAGTGTGGAACCACTATAAAGAAGCCATGGCTGGATTCAGTTTTGGTTTATTTCCTGGGTTGTGGGGAACACGATCACAACTGTGCTCTAGACTGTTTTTAGAGTCAGCTACTCTGCCACTTCTGTCCACCTCAGAGCCCGACTGTCCCCTTCAGGTCATACATCCACCATTCTCTTGGTGAATTTTTCCAACAGTGTTGAATGTTTATGTGATCAAGCGTGAGGGCTTGGCATGAATGACTTTAGCTATTTCTGCTCGGAAAGAGGTTGTCTCCACCTCTGCATCCCATGCAGCCTCTGCAGCTCTCACTCAAAGCTGGATGTTTGAGAGTCTGAAACAGTGAGTGCATTTCTCATGAGTAACAATGTCAAGAAGACAAATACAGGCTGCATGGATTGTTGCTCTAACTCAAAAGTTCTAAAGTTCCATAAATCCTACACTGGTTCCCTATCCTCTTTAGTTCTCAAACATTTAACCTGTAACATTAATGGAATTTATTTTATGAACTATTAAACATTGTCTAGTTACTATGATATTGTAATTCTCATCTCTAATATTATAGTAAGCAAATTCTGTAAATCTCATTGTCAATTTTAGTACTTGTACTTACAAAGACCTAAAATAATGGTCTGGGGGCTTTCCAGTGAGCTCAGTTGATTAAAGTGAATGATTGGGCAGAGTCAGGCATGGGGGAACCATGGTTTGATTCCCTCCTCCACATGTGACATGAGACCCACCCTTAAGGCAGCCTGAGCCAGCCAAAAAAAGCCTTCTCTTCTCTAATAACAATGGAACACCTATCTTTAACAAAACAAAACAAAATAAAAAAAAAAGAGACATATGAATGAAGGATCATTTTGTAGTGAAAAAATATAGATATATACAGCTGGATAGATATACAGCTACCTTCTATTAATTCACTGAGAAGAAAGGTCTGTACTAATATTATTTAGACAAGGTATCATGTCTGCATCTTGTCCTCTGAATAACTACTATGAAGTCAACAATATGCAATGTATTAATTATTGTAACTATTCCATTGCTACTCTTTCTCATTAAAATGAACTAAAAAATAAAAATAATGGTCTAGACCTCTGTTAAAATGTCTGACACTTACAGATAATGATATATTAGAGCTTTGAGCTGTATATTTAGATTACATTTCCCAAGAAATGCAATGGCTCAGTTCAGCTTACAGTTTCTAAAAGGAGCAGACAACTGTTATAAAGGAATATTTGCAACAGTAAATTATTATTCTTTACTGATAAGGTGCTAGGAGAGCCTGATGTAATTAATTTATTAATTGACCAAAAGCTGTAGTGGTGCAAAATTACACCACAACATTAATCATTACCTGGTGAAATGGTTAGACCCTCTGAGGGATATTCTGGCTCCCTGGGACAATCTCTAATAGGAGTGCCAGAAGAAAACTCTTGCTATGAAATTGAAGGAAAGTTGTTTTAAAGAAAGAAAAACAACTCTGAATAGTAAAATAAATATTTTCCTCTGCCTGTGGGTGACCTTGTGCTCAACCTCTTCCTCCATGAGAACACTGTCTCCAAGCCTGTGGCTTTGTGGCATGTGAGTAATTTGGGGGTGTCTGTCCAGAGTCAGCAGTGGGCTCCCTCCTAGCCACATGGCCTCGCTGTCTCTATCTCTCCTCCAGTGACCCATAAGCTCACTAGGTTTCTCGTTTCTTAAAGTGGATTCTCTTTAATGCCATTTTATAACCATATAATAGGTTTTTGTCCCTGAAATATCCTTAATAAAGGTCTCTTTCCCCTTTCTAAGGCATACTCTGGTAAACCCACATGTCTTTTTGTTTTGTTTTGGCCAGCTCAGTGCACTTAGAGGGCAGGGTTGGTATGGCATATGGTGCTGTGGATGGAACCGCAGTCCCCTGCGCCTGCCAAAGCTTGTCTAAGCGGGCTCTTTAGACAGCTGAGCTATCTTGCTGGCCTCCCACTAGTCTTATAGAAGCTCCCCTTTCTTGTAGAGCTGCAATTAGAGAAAATGTGAGTTGATGAAATAATTTTTCTGAACTCACAGTGACTCTAAATGTATCAGTATTATCACTTGTTGAGGTTGGAGAATAGTAGTCATGCATAATCAAAGAAACCCAAAAGGTTAGAGGCCACCTCAAGAAGACAATGCAGTGTAAATATCCATATATGCAAGATAAGTTCCATCTGTTTGTGTTTATAGTTCACAACATGGTACTGTGTATTTAAAGATTTATTGAGAGAGTTGAAAAAATCAGAAGGTGGGATTTACTGCATTATGTCATTTTTGACAATTTTTAAGATGTCCCAGTGGGAGACACTGTCCTGGAAATATCTGAAAGAATCTGGAGGCTAAAAAAATCTGACAAGAATTGAAATCAGGAAGGTATGTTCCAGGAAGGGTCCTCTCTGGGGCTAACTTACCATTGTAAGTACTTTGTGTGTGCTTCTGAAACCAGGTCTATCCTACGTGACTTAGTTTAGGCTGCCATGACAAAATATTGTAGGCTGTGCAGCTTAAATAACAGAAGTTTCTTTCTCCTAGTAAATGCTGGAAAGTCCAGGATCAGAGAGCCAGCATGGTGAGTTCCTGGTCTTGCCTTTTTGCAGGCTGACAGACAGCCCCCACGTTGCCATGTGCTCACATAGTGTCTCAGTTACTCTTCTCTCATTGCTGGGACAAATATCCAACATGCAAAATAAAGGAAGGAAAGGTTTATTTAGCTCACAGTTACTGGAGGTTTAGTCCATACTCACCTGGCCCCAAGGCAGAGGGAAACATGGCAGAGAATAACCTTTCAAGGTGGCAACAAAAAACAAGAGCAAAAAGGAGGAGTAGAGGCAATAATTGGCTACAGAGGACAAGTCTGTCTCCCTTAAATTACATTCATGCTATAAGTCCAGGCTGGATGCAGGACTCACACCCATAATCCCAGTGGATCATGAGTGTCTTAGTTACTCGTTTCTCATTGCTAGGACAAATACCCGACACTCAAAATGAGGGAAGGAAAGATCTATTTAGCTCACAGTTACTGGAGGTTTCAGTCCATATTCAGCTGGCTCTAAGGCAGAGAGGCACATGGCAGAAAACAACTGCCTTAGTTACTTTTTACTCGTTGCTGGGACAAATACCTGACACCCAAAATGAAGGAAGGAAAGGTTTATTTAGCTCACAGTAACTGGAGGTTTCAGTCCATATTTGGGTGGCCCAAGGCTGAGTGCAGCAGGGCAGAGAGCATCTAGTTCATGGCAGCAGAACAGCAACAACCGCGACAGAGGCAACAGACCAACCAGGGCAGCAGAGCAACAGCAACCATCTGTCTCTCTGTCTCTCTTTATATTACATTCAGGCTCTCTGCCTTAGCCTATCCACCTTAGGCCACACCCATAATCCCAGCCATACTCAAACCAATAACCCCATCAGTACTAAAACACATAATCCCAGTGGATCAAGAGTCAAGTAATCCCAGCAGTACTCAGATCCATAGTCCCATCAGTACTAAAACACATAATCCCAGTGGATCAAGACTCAAGTCTCAAACTCTAGAAGTCCCTGCCCCATGATTGCATGAGGCTTTGGGGGAACAACTAGACATAAACCATAACAACAACCTTTCATGGTGACAGGCAAGAGCAAGAGTGTTGGGAGAGAGCTAGCAGCGGCTCAAGCAGCTAACTTCTCTTCCTACCTAACATTGAAATGCAAATCACTCCGCCCCATGACTGCAGGAGGCTTTGGGGGGACACCTATACACAAACCATAACAATGAGTTAATCACAAACTCTAGAAGTCTTTACCATGACTGTGAGGATTTGGGTGGGTGGGTAGGGGGTGACAACTAGGCACAAACCCTAACACAAAGCCTGTGCATGGTTCCTGTGCAGAGTGTTCACTTCCTCTTCTTATGATACCATCAGTCCTGTTGGATTAAGATCCCACTTTTATGTCCTTATTTGACATTAATCCCCCCTAAAAGCCTTTTCTGTAGACATAGTAAGATTGGAGGCTGCAGCAATGAATTTTGTGAGAATACACATTCAGTCCATAGAATTGAGACTTCGACCTACATGAAGTATCCTCTTGTTTTTTTTTTTTTTTTTCTTTTTGAGACAGGGTCTCACTATGCAGTTCAGGCTAGCCTTGAACTCACTTTTGTAGCCCAGGCTGGTCTCAAACTCACACCAATCCTCCTGCCTCACCCTCCCAAGCGCTGGCGTTACAGGCATGCGCCACCACACCTGGCTCACACAAAGTATCCTTAAATGCAGAAATCAGTTTTACTCTTCAGAGTAATCTGTGTTTAGCCTATAATTTACAAATGCTTTTTTTTTTTTTTTTTTTTTGAGAATAGGTTGCTTTATTCAAAATTACTTTTAAAAGGATACCCAATATGTAACATAAAATAAATGAGAATAACAGGATGAGAGGTGCAACATGTTTTGCCTATGTGGGCATGGACAGACGCCTATGCCTCAAGTCAGCTTTAAATAGACAGAGATGGGTGTCGAGGAGCTGCCATGCCAGGCAAATAGTTTCAGGGCAGAGCACACAACATCCCTCCTTGTTTGCTGTCAAACAGGAGAGCATTTGAGAGTTTCTGTACCTCAGAGTTACCCTGGAAGAGAATGCAATCAAACATGACCCTGGATGCAATAAGGGAACCATCTAGTGGGTGTCTCACCCTAGGCTATCACAGCATTCTTCAGGGGAAGTCACCAACCAGTCTTGCCAGTTGCAGGCTTCTTGAAAATGTATTCCCTATAATATTTTCCTGATAAAATCAAGGCTCCTGAAAAACTGGAAACTTCACCTCACTAGGGAGCTTTCTGAGACTTGGTGCCTACATGGAACAGGACAGAGTTATTACTACAAGAGAGACTCAGTCACATAATCTTGTCATGCAGGAAATATACTGGATTTGGGTCAGGCAACTCTGGTCTTGTTCATGTTTTGCTAACATTTAGTCCTGCTGGAACAGCGACCTCGTTTTCTAATCAGTAAATGAAAGGAGGATTAGGGTAGTGAGTCTCAAACGCCAGTGTATATAAGAATTAGTCGGATAATTCATCCACAGTGTAGTTTTGCTGACTTGTAGCTCTCAGAAAACCGATTCTGACTCAGTTATTTTGTGGCAAGAACCTGCAATTTTCCTTATGTATTGGAATACCCTTCACTGTCACACAGGCAGTTGGCAGGTACTCACACACACCACAGCTCTAGATGCTTTTCAGATCCTGTCACTTTATGGTTTTCATGTTCTTCCATCCTACCATCCTGAACAGTCTTCAGCAGAAGTTTTAAAAACTCAAACATCCTCGCTCACACTAAGCACACTGGCCACGTAATGTAATAATGGCTGCAACCCTGAGAGGAAGCAAAGATGACTAAGCAGTCCTCATTTTTGTGAACTGATCTTCATTGCGGATAGGAAGGTCATTCTCTAGCTCTATTTTCCAAAGTGTCTCAAGGAAAGAAAATTGTTTGGAATGTTCAGATCTTTCTCATTTCCTTGTGTGTATGTGTGTGTGTGTGTGTGTGTGTGTGTGTGTGTCTTTTTTGAGATAGGGTCTCGCTATGCAATCCAGGCTGGCCTTGAGCTCACTTTTTAGCCCAGGCTGGTTTCAAACTTACACTGGTCCTGCTGTCTCAGCTTCCCAAGTGCTGGAATTCAGGCATGCGCCACCACACCTGGCTTCATTTCCTGTTATTTGACTTGTTTACCACCCCTATTTCTACAAGGCTTCAGAACCTAAATTCTAGTATTAAATCAGAACAAAAACCAAAAACATTCAAACAAAAAGCTAGGGTTTTTGTTGTTCTTGGTTTTTTTGTTTTGTTTTGCTTTGGTTTTTTTTTTTTTTTTTTGGTGGTGGTGGGGTATCTCATACGTCCAGGTCCACTTCCAGGGCAATTTGTGCTTTATACAACAAAGAATTTCAAAAAGAAAAGCATTATACTGCCTCCTAGGATACTTCAGCTGTTTCCCACTTCTCTGCTTGATTTTCGTTCAAATGAACAGAGCTCAAGACAGTTTCCCTGCAGGCTGAGATGCTGTACATGGCCTGTGCGTTTAGGAACTGCCCCTGTGACCATAAAAGTTGGTGTTTCGTAAAGATAGTTGCAGTAGATTGCTGACTGTAGTAGATTGGTCAACTTGTTATACATAGCTGAACTGCACCAGCAGGGTGCCGGGCGTGGGAGGCCCACCTGAGGGTTGTTGCCAGCAGCATAAGAGGCAGAGCCGGAGAAGCTGTGGAGAGGCTGTTAGGGAAATTGTTTGGAGAAGCTGTTGGAGCTGTTGGAAGTTGCCAGTTCTCTTGGGTTATTCTGCTGGAGGACCTCATCATGCTGGCTTTCCTCATGAACTTGGCTGCTCTTGTCAGAGAAGCTGAGGACCTTGTTGTCTCTGAGAATGGCTACGGTTCATTATGCGGGAGGTCTGGTTGTCACCTTGAGCATTGCTTCCTGGCTCTAGAGGAAAAGATGGTGCACTGTTCAGGCTCCTGGAGAAGCTTGTCACATTGGCTGTCCTGGTAGAAATCAGCTTTCCTCATCACTGGAGGAGCTCTGAACATCACTGTTTCTGAGAATGGCTGTGGTATTTTGAGAAGAGCTCTGGTTCTTACCTGAAGCAGTGCTTCCTAGCTCCAGTTCGGATCCCTCAGTCTGCTAACGTGAGATCCTTGACCCCATTGGCATAGACTTTCTAGCTTCCACCATTGACCTTTGGGCCTTCCCAGCACAGGTATGTGAAGGAGGCCTGCATGAGACATTGTTATGGGCTCTAGGCTTCCAATCACATTTGTGAGAGGCATTGTGCTGCACTCTAGGTTTTCAGCTAGACCATAGAGGATGTTAGGATCCAGGTCCTCAGCTGCACTCTTCGGTATTTAGTGTATGGATAGATTCTCTGCACTCTGCCTATTATTCTTTGAGTGATTCATTATATAATAATATTATAAGATATATCCTATATTACATTATTCCCCTTGCAAATACCCCAAGCCACAGCTACAGTACTCTGAGAAGAGGACTGGGGAAAGTTATCAAAAGACATGATTTCTGAGCTATTTTATGAAACCCAAGTTCATTTGACAACCCAGTGAAAGGACCAATGAATTGCTTTTTACACAGATGAGAGCAACATCAAATAACATTTGATTTTGATATGTGCATGTGCGTGTACGTGTGTGTGTGTGTGTGTGTGTGTGTGTGTGTGAAAGTTAATGAATACAGCTTGGGGTCAAGCAAATTAATTTTTTACATTTTTCTGTTAATTTTTAACTCTTCTGCCCAACTACTGAGACTAAAGAGAGAAAGAGAAAATAGGCACAAGCCAGAGTGGACTTCTGTAGTCCTAGGGACAGCTACCACAAAAACCGAAAGATGTGTCTCCAATAGACTAATCACACTGCTTTATGATTCTTACATAGGTACCAATTCTTCACTAGGTTAGAACATTCTAACAGGGAAATCAAAATTTCATTTGTCCTCTAAATTAGAAGAGTACTTCAGCACATAATGGTTGTTTGTAGACTGTTTAAGTGAAAAGGACTCCCACCAAATGGAAACTTCCCATTCAAGTATGTTAGAAAATATAAAGGACTTTAGGTAGATGTTGTTAAAGGATCAGAATTTTGAGATAAGAGGACAAAGTTCAAGAGATACACCATTTAACATTGTACCTATAGTAAACAGCACAGTATTACATTTTTGAAAATAACTGAGAATAATTTTTAAGTGTTTGCCCCACAAAAGCTGATAAATCATGCAATGTGTAGGCTGATAGGTTGTTTGTCCATTCTGCCATGTACAAATTTTAAAACACCATGTTATACATAATAACCATGTGCAATTTTAAAATTTCAGTTAAAAAGTAATTCATTGCCAGGTGTGGTGGCACATGCCTATAATCCCAGCACTCAGGAAACTGAGGCAGAAGGATTGCCTTGAGTTCAGAATAAGCTTGGGCAACATACTGAGTTCAAGGCTAGGCTGGACTACAGAGCAAGACTCTGCCTCAAAATAAAATTAATTAACTAAAAATTACATGATACTGTCTCAGTTCTTTTTCTCTCTGCTGGGACAAAATACCTGACATCCAAAATGAAGGAAGAAAAGCTTATTTAGTTCACAATTAGTGGAGGTTTCCGTTCATCCTCTGCTGGCTCCAAGGAAGAGTGCCATGTGGCAGAGGGTAGCAGTGCATGGTGCAGGAAAACAGCAAAAATAAAAGGGAGGAGTAGAGGCAACAATGGAGCAAGTCTCTTTCCCCCTTATATTGCCTTCAGGCTATCTGCTCCAGGATGGGTGTAGCACCCACACCCGTAATCCCAGTAGCATTTGCACCCATAATCCCAGCAGCACACACATAATCCCAGCTTTGGATCATGAATTAATCACAAAGTCTAGAAGTCTGGCCCATGACTGCATGAGGATTTGGGAGGACAAATAGACCCAAACCATAACAGATACTTTGACATTTTGGAGGCTTAGAAATTTTTAGCATGGGAGAAAGAGTAGTATTTTCAGTTTGGGTTTTCTTCCCTCTTGATCATT
>PVKN010022867.1:0-15004 GCA_004027915.1 Capromys pilorides | reverse complement strand
ATTTACATACATAAATGCATACACATACATATACATATATGACTTAATATACATTAAGACACAGTTTCAAAAAAAAAAGACACAGTTTCAAACATTTTTGCAATAGTCTGGAGAGGTCATAATAAACACCGCTTTACAGAGTAAGAAAGTGAAATTCAGGGCAACTGGAATTTAACTCTAGTCAACTTGACATCAAAGTCTTTATGGCCACTGTATACTTTCAGAAGAGAATCAAGATTTATATTATAAACCATATAAAGGTATACCTTAGTTAATTACAAGTTCTCAATCAATAGATGAGAAATGTATGTACTTTTTACAAAGCACAGATCATGGAAACATATGTAAAGTAAAAGTATCAAATCTCCCTAAATGTGAGATCATCTCTTGATATCAATGAAAATCTCACTATTTTTACCTAGCTTTAGTCCAGTACTACTCATATGCAAAGAGCAGTCATTGAAATTATGCAGCTGAGTTGTCTTGAGTAAACTTTGCCGTTGTTGAGCCAGCAGCCTGCTTGAGTCACACCTTCTTAGTGTTTTCTTTTTTTTTGGCAGAACCAGGGATTGAACTCAGGCTCTTGCACTTGCCAGACAAGTGCTTATTCTACTGAGCTATCGCCCCAGCGCCTCACACTTTCTTAGGACAGCAAAATGGAAGCCTGAGCTTCCCAGCATCGCCCCCACCTGGCCCACCAGGGCTGACCCTCTCTCTCTATTGTGCACCATCCACAGTACTTCCTGTCCTAAAGATTTCCCCTTCCTGGTACTTGATAAAAATGGGAACAGGCAATATGCAACCTTTTGTGATTGACATTTCTATTAAGCATAACACTTCAAAAACTACATTTTTATTTTATTTATAATCTGTCATAGAAACATATCTCATTTTATTTATCTTCACATCAGTTGACAGATGTTGCATGTTTCTATTTTTTCTTTTGACTAGCATTTGTAATGCTGCTATTAACAGTGCCATAGGTTTTATATGGACCTATGCTTTTTTTTTCCTTGAGCCAATATCTAGGAGTAGACTTGCTGGATAAATATGCTGGCTAACTAGAGTGCTAGATAGTGCAACAAAGAGTACTTTAGGGTTTACTTCAATGTCCTTACAAGAATATTTTATGATGGGCATAGCGTGGGATGAAGTCATTACATATTCAGTAACCCCTGGCTGCGCAGTGACAGCTGCAGAAGTTAGAACACTGCTGTGGCTCCAGCAAGAATGCATGTCCAACGCTTGACTTTAGATAAAGTATCTCACTGCATTTCAAAACTAACATTCCTCTTCTGTATGAATAATTTTATAACAGAAAATTTATGCTCAGCAAAATAGTGTGACAATTTTGAGTCCAATGATAAAGACCCTAAGGGATAAAGTAATGATATAATAAATCCTTAGGTCCTCATATACATACACATAAAACATAGCCTTAAGGGTTTTATTTATTTATTTTTATTTTTTTTCCTCTTTTTGAGACAGAGTTTCACTGTATAGTTCAGGCTGGCCCTGAGCTCACTTTGTAGCCCAGGTTAATTGCAAACTCAGTGATCTTCCTTTCTCAGCCTCCTGAGTGCTGGGATTATCAGCATGTACAGCCACATCCGGACATGATTTTGAGTTTTAGTACTATCATACACTAATATACACATGCATTTTCCATCTACATACTGATTGATGACTTCAATATGTCTTTTTTTTTTTTATATGTGTTTTAGCACAGGGACTACAGGGTCTCACTATACACATCAGACTCATAGTGATCCTCCTCTTTTCAGCCATCCAAGCCCTGGGATTATAAGTATATGCCACAAAGTCCAGTCTCAGTTGCAGTCTCAGAGCACCCCAGGGGGCAGGGCCAGAATGGCAGGCAGGGATTGAACCCTGGTCCCTGTGCCTGTCTAGGCAGGCACTTCAGTCCACTGAGCTATTTGGCCTGCTCCAGTCTGTCTTTCAAACATATTTTTTATCATATGTACCATTCCTACTGGCTCAACTATAATTAAATATATCTGATGATAACAGAAACAATAAAATTGTTTAATGTCCATAAAATGATATAATATAATGCCATATAATAATGACTTAGGAAATACTCCAAATCAAAATATGGTTTTCTTTTAGTAGGTTTAAATGTTTAGATGAACTGTATAAAATGTTCTATATATATTTTACCAATTATTCAATGTAATATCTCTTGATTGGTCTGTCTTTTGAATAATAGTACAACCCAGTATTTTTTTAAATTAATAACCACTTTTCTGCTCAAGCTGGTTAGCTGATGAAGTGGACATATTGGAATTTGGGGGCTCTAACAAAGAGTACCCTGTTTAGAGCTTTGATCCAGCCATCTGGGAAGACGAATTAGGATTTCATAGATGATTTATAACAAGTTTCAGATCATAAAATTTGACAGTAATTCTTTTTAAGAGCTTGGCCATTCTTTAGTTACCCAGGATTTCCAGCTGATGATAACTGTCCACGACTTACACCTTTTAGAAAAGCCTGATGAATCTCTTGGCCCGTAATTGCTCTCTGGGACTCCTCCCCAGCTGCACTCTCACTGGGCTGTGCTGGCTACTGACTCCCAGGTCCTCCCTCTTCTCCAGTCCACTCATAGCACCCATCGGCCTCTCAGTTCTAGACGTGAAATTAGTAAGGACATATAGAAACTAATTTTTTTTTTTTTTTTTTTTTTGGTAGTGGGAATCAAACTCAGGCCCTCACTGTGCTCCTGAGCTGTATGCCTAGCCCTGAATATTTTTTAAATAAAAATAAACTATAACAGGACTGCAGTTTTGGAAAATATTTAGGTAATTTAAGTTTGAGTGAACTGATTAGTTTCAGGTTATAAAACCAAACTACTTAGTAATGAGTCAGCTCAAAAGAGTGAGCTCTGATTTATCATTAAGTCAGTGCCAGGTTTTGCTGCAATCATCTGGGAATATTCCATTCAATAGCGTCACTAAATGTTGATATGTGAGAAACCAAAAGAAAAATACAAAAATAGAGAGAAAATTGAAGTAATTGTTCATTATTAACTGTGCAGCAAACAGTTCCATGGTCCACTAGTAGAGGTTTTTTTAAAGAATTTTACTCATTTAGAGCCGGCGAGGTGGCTCAGTGGTCTGAAGCTCCTGCTTAGGCAGGCTTGGGCAGCCACAGGCACTGGGGTTTGATCCCCGGCACCACATGCTGTGCCAGCCCCACCCCCAAGGCAGGCTGAGCCGGTCAGAACACAAATAAATAAACAAATGAGGTTTAATAAAATAAAATAAACTTTAAAAAAAGAAAAGAATTTTACTCATTTAGGTAGATTTAAGTATCGTTTTTAGGTATATGTTAGACAATACGATTTTGTTAAATATCTGAAAATAATGACTCTCTTACAAGCATTGCAAGGTGAGAAACTGAGGAACATCTCAAAATCAAATTATGAATGCTTTTAAATAATAATAAATTCAACAATCCTAATAACTTTTCATAGAAAAATCACATCATAATCCATCAGAAAGATGGAATGTGATAGTTGCCTCACCTTTATCAAATTATCATTTATTTACCTTGCAAAATAATTTTATGTCATCCCATTCTTTTGATTGTGTACTTTTTTAGAAATTCAGGCTAATGTTATTGTGAAAGGCCTCAAATATAAAACTTCACTATTATTATAATGAAGTAATTCATCAAAGCAAGACAAACGAAAAAGGAGCAAAGTCTACTATACTCCTTAGTGTAGTACACACTAAATAATCTCACTTTAGATACATTCTAAGTAGATGAGACTGAAAAGATAAAATTTAGGGACCATGAAGTTCTAAAAATAAATAAAAAAGACTTCTATGATATAAAAATTTACTATTTTGAACTTCATAAAAATTTATAGAAAATAACTGACAATAGTTCCCAGAATTTTGGCTAATGCAAGTTTGTATTTATTTTTTTAAACTTTCATTGGATAAAGGGCCAGGCTGGTGCTTAGAATGCTGAGCTATCTCACCAGCCTGTAAATTTGTATTTTTAATTACAAATAAATCAACACAGCACAAGGACATCAACACTAGCAAACAAACAACGGAGAAGCACAGTTGCATGAAAGCAAGAGCTATGCGGTGAGCAAGGCCTAGCAGAGAACACGAGACAAAAGAAATTGACAACAGAAGTATGAAATGAAACAAATAGGACAGATACGACAGTAAGGACCAAAATACATACTTATGAATGTACAAATCCTGGAGTTGTGTGAAAAACCATTGTTTATATTTTCCTTTGACAAAATATTAAGTCCTGGTAGAGACATGGTAGTTCATTTCAGCTTTAATAAACACCAGCGACTGAGTAATTATTCTCTTTCAATACATGATCCTTCAATAAACAAAACATCAAAACATTGCCATATAGCTGGTTGGATGAACTCCTAAAAATCTAGAGTTTAAACACTTTTCCATGTACTTCAAAAGCATTTCTGAGGACAATTTCTTTAAAATGTGTACAGATGTTAAAATGTTTTATGCCTGCTTTACAGAATCAGAAGTGTACCGCTACAATTTGGTAAATGGTTAAGTTCCTAAATCTCTGTATAACAATGCATAGTTTTTTTTTCACATTCTATAGGGATTTAAAGCTTAGAATATCAAAAATTGATGGAAATACTGTTTCATATTATGTCTAAGCCATTTGATATTCAGAAAAATACTGATGTTAAGCTCAGGCGCCTATGTTATAGGGAATAATATCATTAAGCTTCTCTTCTGGAGGGTTAACAACTTAATTTGGCAGTCCAAATAATTACAGAAAAAAAAGGGATACAAGAATAGCCAATATTTTGGTTTTAGCCCTTCAAGGTCAGTGAGGACACAGGACATAAAAGAACTTGTACTGTAACAGCATATAACTCAGTGGTGGCCCAAATTTCCTATTCAAGGAGATTATGGGGCAGCAGAGGAAAGTGATCGATGATGTACAGTGTGACTAAGGAGAGTCACCTAGAGAGAAAAATATTCTCTCAGATTTTCATAGAGAGCAAATTGGTCAAGCAATGGCCATGATTCATCCAGATGGCTGACAATAACAAAAGTTCTGCAAACTGCAGTACATGGTATCAGGGTAAATCATGAAGGGACCTGACTGACCTTGTCAGATACAAAAGTTATATTTTTTGTTGTGTAGGTCTTGCTTTATCTTGGTCTTACCCATCCAGCAGAAAATTTTAACCAGGAGGTACAAAAAGTAAAGCCATATTAATATGCTGAACTATAAAAGGCTGAAGTCAACAGCTTCTGACATTGCCAGTTTTGCTGATAATCCACTATTATGTACTATTGGACTATATATACAGCTACTTTCTCTTAGTTCAATAAGAAAGATTTGTACTAATTGTGTTTAGAAAAGATATTATGTCTATATCTTGTACTCTGAGCAACTACTATGAAGACAACAATATGCATTATATTAATTATTGTGACTGTCCTACCAACCTGTTCTGAAACTGTCTCATTTCTTTCTCACTGAAATTAATAAAATAAGATAATAAGAAAAGAAAAAAAAGAAAATTTCTCAATCTAATCTCCCTTTTACCTGTCCTCTTCTATTTCTGTAGTATTTGTTGAGATATTTCTGGGGAAAACCATCACTGCAAAACTGAACTGTTAACATTTTTGTCAGTGAGTGCCTGGGAAGAAAGTTAACCTCCATCCCTACAAAGCTGTCAGGCATCGAGACCTTGTAGGTAGAGTCCAGGAAATTAAAGCAAAGGTAGCCAAAGCTTTAACAAACTGACAAAAGACTTCATAGCACTGATTTAAAAACAGATAGTTTCCAACTCTCCAGAAAGTGACACCTGTCTCACAGTGAGTGACTAAAACACAACGCGAACAAGCTGAGGCCTTCCTTCAGAGGAGGATTTGCAAATGGCTAAGGAAAAAAAATGAATGTCAGAAAAAAATAAAATAAAACAGGCTAAGACTCTGAAGACAGAAACATTGGAACTCCTTAGAGCAATATTTAAAATGGAGTAAGGTCACTTATAATTATATCATTCAACTCAATTTTTTAACAGGAAATGAATTAACATGTAAATTATATGACTCAGGACAGTAAGCTAATAGGCTTCTTTTAGGTAGATGAAATATTCTCATATTAGTGGTGATGAGTACATAATATTATGAACACAGAAGAGGGAACTGAAGTACATAATTTAAAGGAGTAAATTTTATGATACTTGAGTTATATTGCAAGAAACATTCTATAAAAAGTATGCTCAATCTAACATTTGTCTTGTAAGATATCTTTAGATATAACCTCAGTCATGTGGGTTTTTTCCCTCCTAATTGTAGTCCTTTTCACAGCTGATATCTACAGCATGAACTCAGATTTTTTTTTTCTACACACATTTCTAGTTTATTATGGCAGAGGTGAAAATGCCACCTTCTCCACGACAGCAACCGGTAAAATTTATCCCAGAAATAACTCGGTACAAAATAGGACTGTTGGGGCCGGCGAGATGGTTCAGTGGTCTAAAGCGCCTGTTTAGGAAAGCTCAGGCAACTTCAGGGACTGCAGTTCGATCCCCGGCACCACATGGTGCGCCAGCCCCACCACCAGGGCAGGCTGAGCCAGCCACGAAATAAATAAATAAAGAAACAAACAAATACAACAAGCAAATAAATAAATAAATAAATAAAATTTAAAAAAAAACATAGGACTGTTCCAGAATAAAATAAAAAATAAAAATAAATAAAGAGACAAAGAAAAAAGAAAAAAAAAACTGTACATGAGTTTTAAATCCTATCTTAAAACGTAAAAGCAACACATCGGTCAGCGGCCACGCAGCCCAGTCCCCACGCCCTCCTCCCAGAGAGCCCGCGAACCCCCGGGTCCTCTCCGCGCAGGTGGGCACCCCAGCTGCTGTCCCTCCTTGCGTCACAGGCGCTAGCTGCGCATCCAGCTCCTCTGCACGAACCTGCTGCTCTGAGCTCCGGCCAGGGCCTCTGCCTCTTCTTCCCTGGCTGCCTCCACGGGTCCCTCTCCGGTGCCGCCACCACCACCACCACCAAACCTCCAGAGCCACGGGTTCTAGTCGCGCCGCCTCTGTTCGCGCTCTGCGTAGCTCTCCGCTGTGTTTCCATCAGGCATGGGGGAAGCTGGATGTTCACGGGCGGCGGCACCGAGGGACCCCACTCGCGGCCTTCCGCGCCAAGCGCGCGTCCGCGGCTCCTCACCTTGGGCCAGAGCGATCAGGGCACCGCCGCCTTTGTTAGTGGTCCAAGTTCAGCCAAGAGTTCCCGCACATCTGTGTCTGGTGCTCCGAGGCCCAGGTTGGACACCGACAGTCCCCAAAACCACTGTCGGGAAGGTCGCGCTGCCACTCGTGGGGAAGTGGCCCCGGCCTGCTGCGGGTGCCGGCCGTCCCCCGCGGGCCCGCCGACTCGATTCGCTCGCGGGGCGGCCTGCGCCCCCCGCCACAGCCCCCGCCGCGGCCGCCTCGCTGGCTCCGGTTCAGCTTCATGATGTCCTCCAAAGACACATCCATGCTGTCGGCCATGGCGGGCGCGGAATGAACTGAGTTTTGATTTAAAATTCATACATTTTGACTAAAGTTTGATTTTGTTGCTGTTAGTAATATTGAGAGGAATGGTTTTATACAGCTCATGACTGTACTGAAAAGGAAAGCAACAGTTTTTAGACGGTCTTTCTCTTTGTTTGTTTGTTTGTTTCTTTCTTTCTTTTTCTTTCTTTCTTGGTAACAAAAATCAAACTCAGGACCTCACACTTGCCAGGCAGGTACTGTTCCCAGAGCTATATCCACCACTGTTGGTCTTTCTTAAACTGCACTTAATTCTCTTTATTTTATTTATTTTATATTTGGCCATCTTTTAATCTTATTGTTTCTATGCATAAACACTTTTGCCATTTTAGGTATATACCTAACAATAATTCCAGTGCCCTCCTTGGAGTCCTTCCTTCTTTAGAAATCCTCATTTCTGGAAAGTGAGCTGTTTTATTTCCAGCAGGTTCGGGTTGTTGATTAAAAGGATTCATGGTAGAAAGTGATGAAGTTTGGTTTACTAACATCTGCACAAATTGATGCCCTCTAACCTCATCTGAGCCTTTGCTGCAGCTGGAATTGCTTTCATTAATATTGAGCTGGCTCCTCAGCACCTCTCCGTAGCGCTGATTTTCAAGCTTCTCTAATCTCCTGTCTTCTCAACATGACTTCACCTATTTGCTCAAAGGAAGCGAGTGCCTTCTCCTGGATGGCAACATTCTTCAGTGTTAAAAATTTCTCTGCCCATTTTTTCCTTCCACCCACCTCAGAATACAAAAGGCCATTTTATCATTTATGTGGTCCTTGGTTTTTGCATCTGTAATATGAGCGTCATGCACTTGACGAATGACAAAGTTGATGTCAACACAGAATAAGGTGCTCTGTGCTCAGTCATAACCTTTTATTTATTCCCAAGACCAGTGGTGACAAATCCTTTAGAGTTTTCAAAGATAACAAGCAACTGGCTGCAGCACACATGCCGTCAACCCCCCATCCCTGCCAGTCCCTTTCCCTTTCCTCAGCCTATATGCACAGAACACAAATGGGGCACTTGATCTTTTTCTCTCTAGCAATCTCTTATCACCTTGATTCTTTTCACATTACACATACTTAAGACTCCAACTTTTTTTTGATACTGGGGATTGAACTTGGGACCTTGCACTTGCTAGGCAAGCACTTATTCTCCTGAGCTATCTCCCCAGCCTATGATACATGGTCTTGCTACACAGTTTAGACTCACAGTGATCCTCCTGAGTCAGCCTCTCCAGCCTTAGGATTTACTGGCATGTACCACCATGCTGGTGTCTGGGTCCAGCACAGCATACAATACCAGGGATTGGACCCAGGTCTCTGCACTTGCGAGGCAGGCACTTATGCCACTGAGCTATCTTCCCAGCCCCAAGACTCCATCTTTTAAAATCTTTCCCATTATTTTTAATCACCTAAGCTAATACTTTCATTGCTTTTTAACCAAATTACTTCATGGGATAAACATACTTGAAGTGTTCACTTTCTTACTGCTAATTTATTTCTTCCTGCCTTCCAAAGTGGCTTCTGCTTCCACACTTTCTCAAAATAGCTCCTGCAAAGGTCAAGGGAACTCTCCTTAGCACACATCCTACCTGTTACTTTGGACATCAATAACCACCGATTGTGAAAACTGAAATTTTATTCTGTCACTTGCCTTAACAATGCCTTGGCTTTTTTTGAGGCTCTGTTACCTCTTCTCTTCTACCTTTATTTTCACTCTGCATCCTAAATATAGGCATTTATTAGCATTCCGTCTCATTCTTCTTTCTACTTTCTTGTATTGAAACCTCTATTCATTCTCAGGATCCCGAATGTTATATTTATGTATGCCACAAAAGCATTGTCAACTGAACTCCTTGCCAGAGTGCCGGACAGCTGTCTACACATATCCTACCAATTTAAAGTCAAATTGGAAATACAACTTGCCACTATCTCTACTCTAAGCCCATGCAGGACAAAGAACAGAAGAAAATCAAGCTTTTCCTGCTAGTATGTTTTTCTTGTTGAGGGAATGAAAAGCTTTGCAGTGATTAGGATTGAAATTGTAGGCGGGGGAAAGAACACCAGCGCTGGCAAGCACCAGGCTGTGGCAGGCAGTACACAGGGAAACACCTCAAGGCCCTGAAAAATAATAAAATTATCATCCTTCCAACTATTCAGCTGTCAGGTAGAAAAAATATGCTGTTTTTAAAGAGTAACTAACTCAGTTTCAAGAATTTTTTTTTCTTTTTATGTAAGCAAAAATATAACCAGACATTGGATACAATTTCTTTTCTAGTTCTTTCATCGAGTTCTGTGCTAACAGAAAGTCCAAAGCTTTCGTTCCAATTAGAGTTACAGAGGTAGGGGGACGGAAGAGGGCAAGGGACGACTCACACTTTGTCTGTGCCGTAGCTCCTGTAGTCCACCGCGGCTGACACGGCCACGATGAGCGCCGGCATCCCGTAGCCCACCAGGTAGAAGTACTTCCTGCGGGAGTGCTCGCTCTCGAACACCTCCACCAGCATGATGTAGAGCTGCACGCCCTCGAGGAACATCCACGTGAAGGCGGCCAAGAAGAAGAAGTGCAAGAGCGCGGCGAAGACAGCACAGGCGATCTAGGGAAAGACCAAGCACCCAGTCAACGGCTCCACCGCACAGAACAGAGATCGACGGATACCAGCACCGCAACAGAAAAGACACTTTGAAGGCAAGCAATCCCTGAGCTAGGGTTCTTACAGCACAAGCATCAAACCTAAACAAACGTAGCCTATCTTTAAAAATGTAGTAAACTTCAATAACGGTTGTTGGATGATAGCACACTATGAGAATAGGAAAGATAATGACACGTTAGGAAAAAAGTCTATTGAGTACTAATGGATACTTCACACTGACCTTAATTTAAAGTCTTAAATTCTCTCTCTCCCTTGAGAGACTTGAACAGGGGAATTTGCACATGCCAGGCAAGCACTGTGCCATTGAGCTATATCCCCAACCCCAAAATTCTTCCATTGAAAATGAAAGAGTAATATTAAAATGGAGAGGAATAAAATTTAATAACATTGAATTATATTAATGTTGATGACTTTGAGGTTATAAATTAGTAATAATTGCTTGTTTATTTCTTGCTTGCCTTCAGAAAAATTTAGGTGACAGAAATTTTAGTCTGATTAAATGTAAAAATGGATATGGTCAAAATAAAGGGTTCTAGAAGTGTCCTGTTCTTTGTTATTAATGGTCTGGAAAATTTTTGTTAAAAAAGACAACTTTCCATTTAAAAAAGAAAGAGCCAGTTGTGGTGGTGCATGCCTGTCATCCTCCCACTCCACAAGACTGAGCCAAGAGGATCACAAGTTTCAGTGTGGGCTACTTAGCATAACTCTGTCTCAAGATTTTAAGAAATGAAGGAGCAGCAACAATAACAATGAATGGGGGATGTAGCTCAGTGTAAATGCCCTGGGGGTCAAGCCCTAGGAGCACAGGCACTGTAAATTCCAGCCAATCATTTGTTGATTTCCCATTCTTATATTAGTTTCTAAAATTCTTATTCCTGTATGTTTTTCTGTTTTAAGAGGAAATTTTGACAAAGAAAATCGTTAGCGCCTATGAGAAAATGTCAAAAGCTTACAAAGATAGCCAGAGTATTGAGTCATTGGTAAAATCCCTAAGAAATGAGTCAACTGCTGGTCATCTTCAGTGGGCTAGAAAGAGGACAATGGAGGAGATATGAGGAAGTCAGATGTCTGAGACCTGGAAGAGATTTAGGTCTTAGAGACAACAAAGCTAGCAATAGAAGAAAAGACAAGTTCAGCCGACTTGTGTTCTACTGTGCTATTCTGTATCAATTGCTATTCTTTATGTTTCTTCTCAGAAATTATTTTATGTAATAGTCAATGTTTAGTGAAGTTGATGATGCCATGTATAACATCAGTAAAAGAAAATAAAGATTTCTAAGTGAAAAGAAATCACATAGTATTTAAGTCAAAAATAAAATTACATATTATAGGAAAATAACATAACTTTTCATTTACTGCTTTGTCAAGTTAGAACTTAAACTGTTAGTTTTTGTTATGATATGGCTTTATTTTTTGGGGGAAGAAATGTGCACTTTGATTGCTTATTCATTTACATGAATTTACAGGAAAAGCTGTCACATAAGTATATAATAACCACTTAAAATATATTCACCATAATTGTATCCATTACAGTCATTAATCATGAACTCATATAATCACAGGCATGCATAGAGCTGCATTTTGGTATAAAGCACCCCATATGGGTGGACACAAATTGGAGAAAGCATTAAGTCAGTGTATCCTGTTTTATGCACCAAAGTCTTCTATAAAACAAACTTTCTTTTGCTTTGTAGTTTAATCACGAAAACAAATTTGTACAATGCACATGAATTGTAAGTGAAGGGAAGATCCCCATAACAATGATAAATGGGCACAAAGCCAACCTTATACATTAGATTGTATTTATACATTCTGTTCAGTTTTACCAAACCCTATTGGCCAGTGTTGTTCTAGTTTCTGTTTTTTTCCCCCTCTCTCTTTCCTTTCCTTGTCTCTCCTCCTCTACCTTCCCTTCTCTTTTCTTTTCTTGTCCTCAGTGTGAGCAGTAGCAAAGAATGAAGTTGGCGCTTGCAGATGAATGGAATCCAAGAAACAAAAAGTGCCGCATGAAATGTAGGGAGAACGTATACGTTCTGAAACTGACTTGTAGTTTTGACCATTTCTAAAATATGACAATCAGAACAAAATGTTTAACGTTTAGATTATAAAACTATTTTTGACAAGCAGATAGATTTAGATGTACATAATAATAAGCAAAATATAACAATTATACCTATTACAAATGTTTATTGCTATTTTGTAATTGATCTTACTGAACTCTCCCCAATATTCAGATATAAACATTAAAAAATAATAAAAATATGATAAAGCCTGAGCACTAGGGCCCCTGCTTGCAATCCCAGAACTCTGGGAGGCTGAGGTACAGGTGTGAACCTAAGCCTAGCCTGGGCTATTGATGTATGGATAGTCTGTCTCAAATATAATAGAAATCGACAAGGGTTGGGGTTATAGTTTAGTGTGAAATCCTGGTTTCCATCCACAACCACACACACAAATAAAAAGCTAACAAAAGACATGAAGTTCCTTAGAAAGATAGGACTATAAAACAGAATTTCTGAAGAAATATCTAGTTATTTGATTGCTGATGAGAACACACCCTTATAAAGGTGTTTATTGCATCTTTATTCATAACTGCAGAGCTGGAAGCAGCCAAGAAACATGTCCTTCATTAGGAAAACAGGTAAATAAAGTGACATATTATATCCTGTAGGACTATTTGATGCTAAAAATAACAAAGGAAAAACTTAAATATGTAGCAGAAATAGAAGCCAATTTGAAAAGCTATATTCTACATAATTCCAACTGTATGCATTTTTGAAAAGGCAAAAGTGTGGAGAGAGTAAAAAAAAACTCCGTGGTTAGAATGGCTCAGAATGGAGTAAGGGATGACTAGGCATGCAGAGAATTTTCAGGCACTGTGTTATTTTAGGAATGGGTATGTGTTGCTATCTGTATTTTCACACTAGTAGAATGTACAATACCTACAGCGGGTTCCATGTGAAATGGAAATTATGAGTTTGAACAATAATGATGGGTCAACATGTGTTAATTTTGTCACAAGCATGTCTCTCATGTGGGAGGGTTGGCAGGGTATAAGGCGATCCACCTGTGCAGGCAGGAGTCACATGGAAAACCTCTGTACTGGTTGCACAATTTTGCAGCAAAACTGCTATCATAAGCAAACACAACTAAAACAAAAAGAAATGTACACCTCATCCATAGCATTGACTGCTGATAATAGAACATGAAAATAAAATAAAAGCTCAGGGATGGGGAGATAGTTTGGTGACCTAAGTGCCTACCTGACAAGTGCAGGGTACTGCGTGCTGTGCAGGCTGGCAAACCCACAAAAATCGGTCATGGTGGCGCACGCCTGTAATCCCTGTGCTGGGGAGGCTGAGACAGGAGAATCACTACAAGTCTGAGCTACATAGTGAGACCCCATATCACATAAATAAGTAAATAATATAAATAAATAAGTAAATAAATAAAGAATAAAAATAAATAAACGAGTAAAAAGAAAAATAAAAGCTCAGTAAGATATGAAAATAACTATCAGCTGAAAGAAAGGCTATTTTCAGCCCTGACTACAGGTGTTTCCAGTGCTGACGGCATGGACCAGCGGGAAGGAAGAGATCCTAAGGGAGGTCAGTGCACAGGGCTTACGGGTTGGTCGGTTCGGTTGATTCCGATCAGGAAGAGCAGCTCCGCTACAAAGAGGCTGATGCAGAGATTCTTGTGGATAGTGTTCCGGTCACTCTGGAGCCCGCGGAAAAAGCAAAACGTGAAGATGCAAATCAGGAGACAAACGAGCGACAGCAAAATTCCAACCCACGTGATCACATCCAGAAGAAGGTCGTGGAGGGTGTCACTGTGCTGAAAACACAACAGAAAGGCAGTGAGTGGCAACCACGCAGTGAGTTAATTGTCTCAGTTTGCTCTCCCACAGGTAGAGCCCTTAATCTCTTCTCTGAGGTGCGGGTCAGCTCAGGGATGCCAGCAGCGTCCTGGTTTCTTAGTGTGAGGTTTTCAGGATATAAATACCAGGAATAGATCGGCTTAAATCTAGCCACATATTTAAAGGACGAGCTTTAGTCTTTTAACCAGGGTTACATTTTAGATTACCTTTTTCATGTAACTCCTGCTGGGGTATATACTCTATTCAAAAGATTAAGCTCTACCCTGAGGGAAGTAGTGTCTCCACTGGGTTTTGAACCACCTAGTGATCATTTTTTCTTCATAAAATACACAATCCTGTGTCCTGTAAATCCTTTATCTGAATTTTCAAGTTGAGTTCATAAAAGTATGCATTTTTATAAAAATCCCCAGTTAATTCAGATGAACAGCCACATATGTGTGCCATTTATTTAGTGGAAAAATCTTAAAAAAGAAAACGAGCATATTCATAGGATTTATGTTCATATTGAATGGCTTAAACAGATTAGGAATTTAGATCTTTGAAGTTTAAATTAATAGAGCCTGTTACACAAAGATGGAAAATAAGTTCTCAAAATGACTATACCAATAAGAGCAAAAAGCAAACAATAGAGCTGAGAAACAAGAAAAAGTTCATGAACACTCCATCTGTACTTTATGAAACTACCTGTTTGTTATGGTTTATGTCTAGTTGTCCCCCCAAAGCCTCATGCAATCATGGGGCGGGGACTACTAGAATTTGAGACATGAGTCATGATCCACTAGGATTATGTGTTACAATTGGTTCCTCCCTGGAGTATGACCTGGGCCTGCCTAGGATATGATTGGCTCCTCCTTAGAGCGGGATCAGGGGCCCATCCTGGGGTATGAT
>PVKN010022866.1:0-15002 GCA_004027915.1 Capromys pilorides | reverse complement strand
TAGTAGGTGTTCAGAGTACAAGATGCAGACATGATAACTTTTCTAAACACTATTGGTACAAATATTTCTTCTTATTGAACTAAGAGAAAGTAGTTGTATACATAGAGCAATATTATAGTAGTGGGTTATTGGCAGAATTGGAAATTATTTTTTTATTTTTTATTTCATTTTTATGTTTTGATCTTTATTTACACTTTCAGTTTCTCACACCAGAAAAAACAGTGAGATATTTTCATGTGTCCAATTTATTTACTTACAGTATAGTCTTGCTGAGCTTCTATTTATTTAGAAATGTCTCTTTTATCCTTAGTTATGGCTGAGTAGGACTACCTTGTAGTTTTTCTTTTTTTTTAGCTCTAGGTATATTCTTTTTTTTTAAAAAAAATTATTTTAATGAGAAAAAAAAAATAGTGATGAAACAGTTTCAATACAGGTTAGTGGGACGTTTACAATAGTTAACACATTGCATATTGTTATCTTCATAGTAGTAATTCAGAGGACAAGATGCAGACATGATAGCTTGTCTAAGCAATATCAGTACAAACTTTTATGAAGTAAGACAAAGTAGCTGTATATCTATCCTAACTCTTGCTCTCTTGTGTGTGTGTGTATGTGTGTGTGTCCCTTTTTTTCCACAACAAAACTGTCCTTTGTTTACACTTTGGTGAATTTAGTAACTCATGATACTAGGTTGCCTAGCAACTGATATCAAACTTTAACCAGACAGGATGTTCATCTCAGGAGTGAGGTAGCTTGTTTGCTTTAGACACTGGGCCAAATTGGCAAGAACGATTTTAGATGTACAGAAAAATGACGGGGGGGGGGGGGGGGGGGGGGGGGGGGGGGGGGAGAGAGAGAGAGAGAGAGAGAGAGAGAGGGAGAGAGAGAGAGAGAGAGAGAGAGAGATATCCTCATATATCCTTAACTTTTCCCACTGCTGGCATCTTAGCTAACTGTGGCACTTTTGCCCAAATGAGAAAGCTGATACTGGTGCGTTGCTATTAACTAGACCATAGACTTTATTAGGATTTCTGTCCCTTTGCTGTCCAGAGCCACCACCATACCATGCTGGATCCAGCAAGAGCTCTCTCTCTTAGTGTTCCCCGTGTGTCTGTGGTGGGGAGCTGAGAGAAGGATGCAGGCCCCAGAGAGTCATAGGAATCTAAGGGCATGGCAAAGAAGACTCAGTGCCTATGGCGTGGGGCAGCTTCTCGGCGTCCTGCATGGCCCTGTGGTTGTGAGCTTATTTTGGCAAAGGGAGGCTGATGGCTACTTCTCTGACATCTGCAGAAGAAGCCTAGTGTTTGCACATCAGCAAGTGCCACATCACATCTATAAACCGGGGTCTGTTTGCTCAGTGTGGTCACTCGGCCTGCAGCCAGGGCCCAGTCATTTTGAGGAAATGCTGTTCTGAAGGGGAAACAATTCTGGGCAGTAATGAGCCGCTACTAAGCTGAGATTGGAGGAAGCTGGGGGTCGGGGAGAGGAGCTCTGTTTGGTGAGCTCCAGTGGCTGGCATGGGGCCATGGGCTGGTAGTGGTGATGGGCAGTGGATGGACCTGTCCTAAAATGTGTGCATGTGCATGTGCGCACGCATGTGGGTGCGTGCCCAGGCCAGGCCAGAGGGTAAGTGCAAGAATAGCCCTTCCATTGATGCCAGCCTCCACAAAATCATGGCCAAAGCTGGTGCGCCTTTTAGATCACCACAGAAATCCTTTTGTCTTAGTTACTTTTACTCGTTGCTGGGACAAATACCCGACACTCAAAATGAAGGAAGGAAAGGTTTATTTAGCTCACAGTTGCTGGAGGTTTCAGTCCATATTCGGATGGCCCAAGGCTGAGTGGAACAGGGCAGAGGGCATCCAGTTCATGGCGGCAGAACAACCACCAGAGCAGAGAGTAACAGCTCTTTAAAAAGGCTCTTTGTGCTCAGTTACTCTGCCGTGGGCCCATTGTGCCCTAGGGTGGAACCAATCATACCCCAGGATGGGCCCCTGATCCCGCTCTAGGGAGGAGCCAATCATATTCTAGGCAGGCCCAGGTCATGCTCCAGGGAGGAACCAATTGTAACACATAATCCTAGTGGATCATGACTCATGTCTCAAACTCTAGAAGTCCCCACCCCATGATTGCATGAGACTTTGGGGGGACAACTAGACATAAACCATAACACCTTTCATCCCATAGCCCATGAGATAATGATGACCCTATTTTATTGTTGTCTGCCAGAACCCTATCGGGCGAGCCTCCCCCTTTCCTAACTGGGCACTGTGGCAGGCTTTTCTGCCCACTTCAAGCCCAGTCACTTTATAAGTTCCAAAGGCAGGCAGACTCAAGGCTGAAGCCGGGGTGTCCATCGTGTGTAACCTGGATGCTCTGATGGCTGCAGAGGAGGGAGGGTTTCTCCTTTCTCTGGCCATCTAGGTTAGCCAGGTGCAGCGTGGAGGTGAGTAGGGCGCTCTGTCTGCCTCCCTTGCCCTGTTTAGTGTCCCTTCATCCCAGCCTCAGCCAGCCACCAACCACAAAAGAAAGGCAAGGACTAGGGACACCCGTGTTAGGGGAGGGGTCTGCTCCTTGTGCTGTTCGTTTCTGGTGGCCAGCTATTCCCTGGGTAACAGATGTTTCAAGCCAATTGATTTTTTTGGAGGTGCTTATCAGAACCTCCCAGACTCCCCTCTGCCGCTCTGCCTCTCCCCTGCTCCTCCTAAATGTGGCAGATGCTGCTGCCCACCTCCTGGTCTTTGGTCTGTTGCACATTTGGAAATTTGTGAGGTTCTGTGGGGCCAGCTTCATGGCAGCCAAATCCATGGCAGCCAAATCCGGCCTCCGTGCAGCCCTGTCTCTTTCACAGGACCCGTTCATGCTCCTCATCCCGGCATGGATGGGAGTGCAGCTTCCCTGGATGTCCCCTGCCTCCTCCTTTCTGCTGCTTTCGCACTCTTAAACTCAAGTCCAGCAGCAACTTTTCGTCTTCCACATTCGGGGAACTCATTTCAAGGGGAGAAAGGAAAACGCTGCCACCTCGACTCCCACCACGGTGATGAGATGCTCAGACCCCACAGGCACTCTCTCCCAGAATCTTTTCAGAAACACTTCCTGCATGCCACCCCAGAAAGTGTACAGCACCGCAGTCCAGAGGGCAGGTCCTGAGCCAACCCCTTGGTGGATTCCAGAGATCTAGCACCTGGCTGTGGAGTTTCATATTTCTTATCTCTTAATATCCTGGTGGAAACTTCTGTTTTAACATTCTGTTCCATCTTACTTATTTATTCTTGGGTCTTCCAGGCAGGAACCTGCTGTGTGCAACATCACACACACACACACACACACACACACACACACACACACACACGCACACATACGCGCGTGCGCACACACACACAATATACGGTTGTGCTGAGGGTTGTGTGCTCCAAGGTGACAGGAGACCCAGGCAGGGAGCAGGGTAGACCCCCTGGGATAGCATTTGAGCTCCTGCCCTCATCCTGTCACTCCTTGAGTTCCCGCTGTGTCGTATTCCTCCCACAGGATGTTTGAGTTGACCTGCACTCTGCCTTTGGAGAAAGACCTGAAGATCACACTCTATGACTATGACCTCCTCTCCAAGGATGAGAAGATAGGGGAGACAGTCATTGACCTGGAGAACAGGCTGCTGTCCAAGTTTGGGGCTCGCTGTGGACTCCCGCAGACCTACTGTGTGTAAGGGCCTGGCACCGGCTGCTTCCCTGACAACCTGCCTCCCCCATGTACTGAGCACAGCTGTGTACTGGCTCAGGCTAAACATATCCCCAGGCATTTGCTTCTTAAGCCCAATGGGGGTCTTATCATTCCTTCTCAGATGAGGAAATTGGTAACCTGAGATATTATGGTCTGTAATTTGTGGGATTAGGGTTTGAACCCTTTTATCTGATTCTGATCACCTAGCTCCTTCTCATGTATTATGTGGTCCATATCTCTTGAATATACCACTGAGGCTAGACATTTGGAAAGAGGGAGAAAAGGAAAGACAATAGGGTGGGACATATGGACCCCAGCTGGGCTAAGGGGCATTTTGTGATGGTCTGCCATGGGCCATCACATATGTACAGTACCCTCTTTCTAACATATTGAGTTGTACTTGGATCCGATTCTCTTCCTAGAAATTAGAAACATCTGAGTTTCAACTTCATGGGTACTTAAATCCTTTATAGTTTCTTCATCTATAAAATGGGGGTGATGAGTGATCAGAGGAGGTGGGTGATGACTTGTGGGAGCAACAGATCCCTGCCAGCCTCTGCCTCTGTCAGTGCCTGTGGAGTGCTTCAACTTTGTCTTGTACTTGGGCCTCAGCTCTGGACCGAACCAGTGGCGGGACCAGCTCCGCCCCTCCCAGCTCCTCCATGTCTTCTGCCAGCAGCACAGGGTCAAGGCCCCTGTGTACCGGACAGACCGTGTGACGTTTCAGGATAAAGAATACACGATCGAGGAGATAGGTGAGGTGGCTCTTCTCCTCTCCTGTCATCATAAAGGGCTAACTGGGTATAACCCACATCATCAGGTCCTTGTGGGGCCAGTGCAGACCTGTGATTTCACTGTAAAAATTAGAGGTCAGGGGACCAAGGTGAAGCCAGTGTCACAGCTCCATCTAAGACCATATTGGGGCCCACCTCAAGACAAGACGGGGTGGATCTGAAGTCAGGCCAGGGTTTGGAACAGTTTCCTTCTGGCTTTGGTAGTCAGACTTTGGTCAGAGTTCAGGGTGTATCCTCTGAGAAACAGTTTTCCCCTCAAATTGCACTTGCCTACCAGCTGTTGATGTACCTTCTGGGTCCCTAAACACCTTAACATCCAAAGGGCAGGCACCCCTAACCCTGCCACAGGTTCTGTCTGACATCAGTGACTGAGAGTCCCCCCACATGCTTTCCATGTGTCTGAGATGCCCACAGTCCTGCTTTGCCCACCCAGAGCAGCTCAGCCTCCCTGGAGGTGTTTACAGGCACAGCTGGCCCCTTACCTTCTGCTTGTTCCAGAGATGTTTGATGTCAGAGCTGGTGCTGAGGTTATAAAAGGAAATGGTGGCTTTGATGCCTCCGTACCCCAATCCCCCTCCTCCTTGTGCTATTTTCCTGACTCTCAGATCATGGCTGAGCTAGGCTTGACAGGTGGGCACCCCCATGCCCCACCTGCCATCTCTCCCCCCTCCCCCCCCCATGTGGTCTGTGTCTGTTTTAGGAGCCATCTCATTTCCTCGAGTGGCAACTGCTGCTCTATGAGCAATTCTTAGCACAGGGACTTGGACTCATGACCATAAAGTAGTGGGGTACAACATCTGCCTGCTTTTAAACACAAAGCTATTGAAGCTAAGCATGGTTAATGGCTTTCCCAAGGTCACCAGCATCTTGGAGCAGTCTGCTTTCTGGCCCCTGCAGCATTGTGCCTCTTCCTTTGGGGTCTTGTTAGTGTGGGCAGGACAGGTTGGAATCGTGAACAAACATGGTGTGTGTGTGTGTGTGTGAATCTGTTGGTGTACCAGGGCACACCTGAATGCACACACCTGTGTGTGCACATGCCTGTGCCCACTTCCTGCTCTATCCCAGGGCCTCTGGCTCAGTGCCTCCAGGTTCATGGTGTTGGCTGATAGGCTAGGCTACTCCATTGTCAGAACTTTCCCATGTCTTCTCCCATCCACAATACTGAGCGTTGGCCCATCCTCTGGATGGCAGGAGCCGCACCTGGAAAGCAGTAGGGACAGAAGGGACTGATCAGGGCTGGCCACTTACCTTTCCTAGCTGAGTCTGGGATCCCAGCTGCCCTGCTGCCCAGGTGTGGGTCTTCTCCATGCATCAGGTTTCACATCTGACATAAAGCTAATGACGGCAGCTTCCAGGTCCTTATAAAGATTCCACTGAAATCTGAGCAGAGCGGGGCCTAGCACATGGCTCACACTCTAGAAGTGCCTGCTGTTGTTACTGTTATCTAATGCAGCTCATCGCATGGCTGCTATGAGCCAGAGCATAGCGCAGCAGCACTAAGGTGGCAGGTCTAGGGGCACAGGTTGCTGAGGCTTGGAGTTGGAAGTAGTCAGAGAAGACTTCCTGGAGGGAACAGGCTTTGGTAGACAGAGAGGGTCTGTGTTGATGGAGAAGGGGACTTCCCAGAAGAGGCTCAGTAGACCCGATAGCACGGGAATCATGAGTGTTAAGTCACAACAAGGGTCTCCAGGCTGGGGTGAAGCCATGGGGTAGGGGAATTCCTGTGGTTGTTAAGTCATCCTGCCCAACCTGTGCACGGGGAAGCAGCACTTGGCAACTTTCTGTCTCTTCTCTGAGCCAGAGGCGGGCAGGATCCCGAACCCACACCTGGGCCCGGTGGAGGAACGCCTGGCTCTGCACGTCCTGCAGCAGCAGGGGCTGGTCCCTGAGCATGTGGAGTCACGGCCCCTTTACAGCCCTCTGCAACCGGACATCGAGCAGGTACAGCCTTGACCCTTGGATTCCTTGTACCCCAGAGAACCCTGCTGCAAGGAGCAAGGACAGTGTGGGCATCCAGACAACCACTGGGGGCCGTGAGTGTGGCCACCTCCTCCTTGACCCATTTCTTTGCAGTCTGAGTGGTCACTACTGTTGGCCCAAGAGAAATCTCAGGGCCTGGTGCCCCTCCTGCCTCACTGTTGGGGAGACTAGGCCAAGCGCCTCTTGCAGCCATGCTTAGCCAGTCTCTGACTTCTGTCTGACATTTTGGACAGAATTACTGTTTCAATCTGGCCTCAGAGGTCCCCTTGCCCTCTCCCATTATTCAGTGACTCAGTCTCAGGTGCCCAGCTCTGTGCAGTAGGGTGTTCAGACCCCAACACCATACGACAAAATGGCATAGACACCCACAGAGCTCAGTCAACAACTGGAGGGAGAGCTGGGTGTCCTCCCATGCCACAGGAGGGTGAACACAGACAGCTGGCTTGAGACTGGGTGGGGAAGGCTTCTGTGAGGAAGTGAGCTCAGAGATGGGTTCTGGAAGAGCAGAAGGAGAGAAAGGGACGCACTCAAAAAGGAAGGGTGAATGAGCCCTGCAGATGCCTTGAGGAGAGATGCGCACTTTTCCTCAGCAGCTGAGCTGCCAGCCTAAAGTAGCACAGCTGTTAGACGTTGGAAGCAACTTAACCAATTCTAGTCTGTAGGTTGATGTGTTAGTCATCTTCTGTACTGAGACACAGTCCCTGACACCCACAGTGAAATGTGGTGAGTTATTCAGGCTTACAGGTTTTAGAGATGTCAGTCGGCTTTAGAGGTGTCAGTCCAAAGTCGGCTGGTTCCAAGGCAGAAAGGCCTTGGTGGAAAGGTCTGGTAGAGGGAAGCTGCTCATGTTGTGGCAGTGAAGAAGGTGAGTTCCAAGGGTGGAGCCAGGGAGGGAGGTGCACCCTTCCTCATCCCTCCCACGGCGCCCCAGCTCCTCCACCCGGGTCCTGCCTCCCATGACACACTCTGCTGCTGAACTCACCCGTGGGTTGAATCCACTCATGACTGTGGTATCCACTTGATCCAACCACCCTCCAAGAGCCCTGCCTCGGAACACTGGAGGGTTTTGGAGAACAGTCTAGATCTAAAACCATAGCAGATGAGGACAGAAATCATACCTGATTTCCAGAGAGGGAGGGACCAAGGGTTGAGAAGTCCTGCAGACTCGTAGGACGTGAGCACACCATTCCCTTGGCACACCGAGGATCAGTCACATGTTGCCATATCTAAGAAGCGTGCCCAGGTCAGTGGCCCGCAGAGGATTCCCTTGGCAGTGGGCTCTGTTTAGCACCACGGCCCTACAGGGTGGTGAGCTTCTTCCCGGCAGGCCTGGGCTTTCTCTGCCCTGGTGCCCAAGTGCCTGGCACCCAGCAGGTGCTCAGTAACTTGCTGGGTGAAAGGTTGGTAGGAGAATGGGTTTCTGTCTCCTCCACAGGGAAAGCTGCAGATGTGGATCGACTTATTTCCTAAGGCCCTAGGGCGACCTGGACCTCCATTCAACATCACTCCCAGAAAAGCCAGAAGGTGACTGATAGCCACAGGCTCTGAGCTCAGCTGGAGGCGGGAGGGTAGAAGCGGCTATGGGTGGGGTCAGGTGGTGGCCCTTGGCCAGGCTTTGGGGCACTGGGTTTGAGTACAGATTCTGTTTGGACTTGGCTGAGTCTCCAGCCAGGTGGGCACAAAGTGTGGGCTGAGGTGGCTGCTCAGCAGAGGATGTCCAGCGCCCTGGTGGGAAACTTATTTGATGATTTGATCGCCTGCCCAGGTTTTTCCTGCGCTGTATTATCTGGAATACCAGAGATGTGATCCTAGACGACTTGAGCCTCACAGGGGAGAAGATGAGTGACATTTACGTGAAGGGGTAGGATCCATCAGCCTTCCCCCTGTGCCAGTTCTTAGGACTGTCCCTGCTCCTTTGGGAGGGACCCAGCAGACATCACTCTGCAGTGGGAAAGGGGTGCGCAGCAGGCTTCGAAGGAGGGTCTCATGGGGGTAGAACTCACCTTTGGGAATGGTCCACCCTCCAGATTTCTTCAGCAGTCACTTTTGGGCTGAAATTGCAAGATGCGAGGACCTTCTTAGAGAGTGGCTGAGAAGTTCAACATTTTCTAATTTATGGTGCATTTCATGCATCATAAAATTTCCGTGGGAGCTCTACTTACAATATTGTTTGCCAAGTTCTTTCCCGTTGCCTACCATTGTGGTTCCTCATGGGAGATACGCATGAAATAGAAATATAATGAGACAGGACATCCATATATGTGTGTCTAGTTGGATGGTTGGCTTTGAAGAACACAAGCAGAAGACAGATGTGCATTACCGATCCCTGGGTGGTGAGGGAAACTTCAACTGGAGGTTCATCTTCCCCTTCGACTACCTGCCGGCTGAGCAGATGTGCTCCATTGCCAAGAAGGTAGGTGTCCCTGCTGGTCCTGGGTTGTATTGCCTGCATGTTCCCATCAACCCTGTCCCCTCACTGCCACTATTATCCCCAACGTTGCCCCATCACTGTGAACACTCCTAGCCCCACCCCAGTACCTCCAGGGCTATTATCACCTCCTCTGTAGCCCGTGTTTCCCTCCTCTTTTCCCATCATAGTTGTCACTAGCATTGCTACCACCTACAACCGCTCCACAACCATATGTGCCCCATCCATCATACGTAGCTAAGACTGAATCTACAACCACTGTCTTCCTTCCTCTCCCAGACAAACCTAGCAGCAGGAGGGGTTCTGGGGTCCAAGTGGGAGGAGTCAGGAGACTCAGCATGGCCATCTTGAGGGCAGAGGGCTGGCCCCTGTGGGAAAAGCTTCCCGAGAGCACTGGCCTGGCATGTGATGGGGCTGGACACAGGACTCAGGGTGGTGTGCTTAAGCCTCTCTAAGTACCTTGTCTCCCACCATTGTCTGGCCCTGTCCAAGCTGGACAGTCACTGGCAAAGACTGCTCTTGGGACATGCCTGCCTCTCCTTCCCGACTCTTGCTGAAGCTACCTGGGGGACAGGCCAGCATCAGCCAGTGGGGAGAGGTGGATCTGATGACCTCAATCTCTGTATTTGAGCATCTCCTAGTTTGGGTCTCCTCTGGGCCCCTTTACCCCTGACAGAGCTTCCAGACAGCTGCCTCCTCCTGACTGCACCAGGGAAGGAATAGACCATAGCACAGGAAAGGGGGTGCTATTGGCACAGAGACCTCCATGCCAGGCGGGCAGAAGGCAGAGAGCCTGTCAGGCCTTTTCTACCCTCATCCCACCTAGTATTGATTGCTACCTGGAGATGCCTTGCTGTTAGAGGGGGCCAAGTGCCTCTGTTTAGGTCCTGCTGGTCTGAGGCAGCTTTCTATCCTGAGGTAGCTCAAGGCTTCAAGCCTGGAAGCTTCTGTGGCATGGCTTCAGGCTGGGAAATACATAATGTACTTGGGCCGCCTGGTCTTCTTAATTCTCTTCGTTGCATCTTCTCTGTTGGATCCTTCCCAGCCCAACACATAGGATCATCTGCACTTTAGAGAAACCAAAATGTTCCAATGAACATTCTGAAACCATCAAGCACAAGAAATTATGGATTAAGCAAGGTTAAGTAGATTCTTTCACCCAAGGCTTGCTGTGTAGTGTCTGCCAGAAGGGAGAATTTAGCAATAGGGTTCTGTGAAGTCAAGGAACGCGTAGAGCATTTGTAGGTTTGATCTTGCTCAGTGTGCTTGTCTCTCACAAGCCTGTTTCCATAACAAAGCAGATCTGCCTCTGCCAGACACCAGCACATCAAGAAAACCCTGCTGGCCTCTCTTGGCTGTCAAAAGTGAGGTCGGGGCCCAGGGTAGACAGGGGAGGGCTGAGGTATTCTGCATAGCACCTACTGGCTCACAGAGCCCTATGAGGGGCTGGACATGGAATAGGGAAATTGAGACTGGCTGAAATGGAGCCAGGACAACTCACTTTCACAGGAGGGACTATGGGAAGGAGCAGCACAGCGAGGTTCTTGCTTTTTCTAAGAAGAGGAGAGGAAAAATCTCGCCTCATGGCAGGTGATTTGAGACAAATGATGGAAAAGGCTAGAAATAGCCATCATGCTGATGCTAAAGAAATGGAGGGAGAAGAGAGGGGACAGGTGAGAGAGTGCTGGTTGGTACCACAGAGAAGAGTTACCTGGCAGCTCCGGGCCCTCAGCTGGAGTTGCTGATTACGGACTTGGGTTGCTCTACTCTAGCGCCAGTGGAGTGCTGGCCCTGGTAAGAATGGAGGGCCATGTTGGATTGCTGCACAGGGCTGGTTTCAGAGGATGGCTGACACACAAGCCGCCTGGCTGGCTTGATGGCCCAGGGACCTGGACTTGAAAAAAGGATAGGGAGAGTTGGAGAAGAACAGAAAACAGGTCCCTCGTGGCTCAGGCTTTGGGGAGAAGGTGGCTAGAGGCAGCTGCAGGAAAGGTCAGAGGAGGAGAGGAGGGGACAGAAACAGCCCAGGTGGGCCTGAAGTCAGGCAGCTGGGGGTGGTTGCAGGCGCCTCTTGGGGGGAAGGAACCCTGGGAAGCAGGTGGAGCCTTGCCCACAGCGGGAGAACCAATTAGCCGGTCTGGGGTAAGGACAAGTCCGAGTATGAGGCCAGTTAGTGCATGGGCTGCTCACCCTCTGGCTCCCTGCAGAGCCAGCCTTCTGCCTTGGGGTTCAGGGCCTCTGGCAGGCAGGCCCTCTTGGGACTCCATTAACCAGACGAGACTGTCATAAAATACAAGGTCTCCTTTCATCCGGCTGCTTTGAACCTCCGCTGGTTGCCCTGGCCAGCTCCCCACCTGGAGCCCAGCACACCCACCGGGGCCTGCCTGTGTGTCAGGCACCCACCCTGCAAATAAACAGCTAGTAAAAGGGCCCTGGCCAGGAGCATAATGAGTGCCTGGGACCTGGGGGGCTCGTTCCCCAGGCTGGAGCCCCTGCCCAGCTGCTCCCACCAGGGGCTGTTTGAACCTCTGGCTCATTACCCAGCCCATAAACCAGGCCGGCCAGAGGAGTGAGGCTGCTTGTGCCCTGCAGGCAGGCCTGCGGAACTGGCCATAAAAGCATGTCGGAGGAGGAGGCACCTGCAGGAGGCTGGACAGCCAGGCTGGGGCCGAGAAGGGGGAGGCCCCAGACAGAGGCGAGGTAGGCCCAGGGCCCAGCTGGGAACCTGTGTGTCTCCACCAGCCCAGGAGAAGTCTGGCCTTTGGTGGGACACTGTGTATGGTGCTGTGCCTCGCTGGCAGTGGCCATGGCCTCTGGTTAGGGAGCTCTATGGGTGCTGTGTGATGGGGTGCTGAGGCTGGGTGGCCACGCAGCTCTGGTCAGCAGCGTACCCTGATTGCACCCGGGAGCCTACCCTACAGACATGGGTGTAGGGCCCCACTCTGACTTGCTCCCGAGACCTTGTTCTCTCCTTGTTGCCTGCTTGGGACAGTCACAGTGAGAGAGAGAAAACCCAGTTAATCTTTCGGCTTGAGTTTAGATGGAGTGTGACCCAGGGGCCAACCCAGGCCCACTTCCCTCTGTCGTTCCTTGAGGCCTCTGACAGAGCCTCCTGGGATGTCCTGTGTCCTGGGGGAGCTAGACTGGAAGAAGGGCCTGGATTGTCCTTCCAACATAAGTACAGGATCTTCCCACACAGGGCAAGTTCTTGGAGGTGAAGGGAGGTGGTGAGGAAAGTCTGGAGTCCTGGTCTCTTTGCCAGCTCTTTATGGCAGTGTGTCATAGTACCTTCCAGTGACAGCTGGAGTGAGTGGGGACCCCGGCTTCTGAGCCAGCCCACCATGGCCTCACGATCAGCTCAGAGAGCGAGTGCAGAGCAGGGCCTGGGCAGCCTCTGCTGTCTCCTCCAGTCAGCTGTCCAGGCTGGAGTGACTTCTTCCTCTCTGACCTTGCTCCCCTTTCCTTTCTCTGCCTGTCGGGGTCAGGATGCCTTCTGGAGGCTGGACAAGATCGAGAGCAAAATCCCAGCACGAGTGGTGTTCCAGATCTGGGACAATGACAAGTTCTCCTTTGATGACTTTCTGGGTAAGCCTCATTTCCTGTCAGCTCTGAGCTACACTTTGAGGGCTGCCTTGGACCCCCTGCTGTGGGTATAGACCCTAGGGATTCCCAGTAGGAGGTGTGGTCCTGCTTTCCTCCTTCAGAGAGCTCAGAGTCATTGAGTCCCATCACTGCTGAGGGAAGTATGTGACACAGCAGTGACAGAGACAGACTGGCATGAGGGTGGGGCCTTCAGCAGAGGTGGCATCAACTACTGGGCTGTGTTGAATGTGAGGAGAGGCTGAAGCAGCTCAGGTATGTGCAGCTGTTGGGACCACCAAGCCTTGTGGCTCCCAGGACACTCTCACTTCACCCCAGGCTACACAGACTGAGCCCAGAAATCAAGGGCTCTATCAGTGTCATCCTTATGGCCAAGGACAGACCCAATGAGAAGGGGATTAGCTAAACAAAATAAGGTCCATCTGCAGGTTGGAGCATCAGACGTCAACACAGATAGATAACAAGTGACCAGAAAGGATGTTCTTAAAATATTACGTGTTCCAAAGGTCAGGATATAGAATAGCATAAGTAGTATAAACCCTTTCACATACCTGCATATATGAATATATATGTATGCCATGCATGCATGTATGTATGCACATATGCATACAGTGTATATTTGTATCTCAAAGGATGCATAAGAACAAATGGTATATGCCAGGTGTTAGTGGAGGTTATCTCTGGGTGGTGCGATGAAGGAGTGAGGAAGAAGCACTGCTTATCTATATTTTTCAACAGGTATGAAACACACAATTCAAACTTGGTGCCATTGCTTTTAGTCCTGACTGTTGCACAACAAAGTCCTGCTGCAGCTTCTAGTTGTCTGGGAGCTGATGAAGGGGCTGAGGGTGAGGCTGAGAGTGGCGGGGATCAGGGAGAGGAAGAGCAGCCCTCCCCTGCTCTCGGCTGATCTCAGATGGCTCCCGGCAGGGCCCAGGGCTCAGCACAGAGCAGCTCCCATGTCTGCAACCCGGGGCGACCCAGGAGGGCATCCGGGCCTCCCCCAGGCCACTCCCCTCGTTCACAGGAGGCAGAGCAGGACTGGAAGCTGGGGCTGCAGATTCCCCAGGCTGCCTTTAACACTTCACATGGTTTTCATCCAAGCTCATGTAACACAAAATTCACCACTTTAAACATTTTCAAGTGTGAAGATCAGCGGTTTCTAATATGTGAGTTGTGCACACGTTGCCGCTATCTAGTTCCTTAACATTTTTATCATCCCAAAGCAGCCTCTGTCGCCATAAGCAGCCACTCCCTGTGCTCACCGCTCCTGGTCCCGTTAATCTGCTCTTCCTCTCTATGTGTCTGCCCTTCACTCTGTCACTCTATGAGTGATGCCCCTGGGCCTACACCTTTGGGCCCTTTGCTTTCCTTAACTCTAGGAAGTAGGTGTGTGAGTTTTTGAGCACTTTACTGTATTTTTTGGTAACGTGTTACTCACGTGAGCTCCAGAAGGGGTTTCATTTTTTATATTTCTTCCTATGCCCTATTTGTACAACGGTACTATTTCCCCTAAACTATTGCTACATTTTAAAAATTGCCAACATGGTCTCTCATTTTTATTTATTTGCATTTATTATAATATAGAAAACTAAAAATATAGCTGCTATTGATGTTACTGATGAACTTTTTCTTCATGGCTTTGGTATATTTTATTATTGGTCTGTCTGTCTCTCTCTGTATATCTATCTATCTATCTATCTATCTATCTATCTATCTATCTATCTATCTACCATCTATCTCTATATCTCCAGAGTGTTTGTACCGAGCAGCATCTTTAACCCTTATTTTTTATTTTGAGATAGAATCTCACTGAAGTTGTGAAGATGCTCAGACTGGGTTGCATTTCTCCTGCCTCAGTTTCCCAAGTGCTAGGATTACAGGTGCACACCTGGCTTGTATATTAAGGATACTTTGCAGATAATTTTTCTTTTTTCATTTATTTTAAATTATTTAGTGAAATCTTTTAACAAGCTTACAATTGTTTCGTATCAACCTAACATTTTAAGCCAGGTGTGGTGGTGTATGCCTGTAATCCCAGAACTCTGGGAAACTGATGCAGGAGGGTCTCTGCGGCCTAGCATACCTAATGAGTTAAAGGCCAGTCTGAACTACATAGTGTGGCTCTATCTCAAACAAAACAAAAGAAAACAAAGAAAAAAAGATCTAACAATCATGGAAGGAAGCTTTAGAAAACTTATTTTAAAAAGAAAAAGAAAATTGCATGTTTACTGAATGAGAAAACTATTCAAAGTGAGCAATCTCATTTTTTAAAAAATAACACAATAATGCATTAACAAATATTAACTTTTAACTACATGAGATTTCTCTTTTACCTTATATTGTATTTGTAAATTGTATATATTGTGTCTTTTGAACATTTATTACTTTTTATTTTAAAGGCATTAAGCTTTTATAATGTCTTACACTCTCATGATAATCCAACTTTACTTTATGGTTTTTAATACAGATCAAGCTAGGTT